>JARJRV010000026.1:0-105747 GCA_030783925.1 Aschersonia sp. MBC 735 | reverse complement strand
TGAGGCAGGACTGCCGCGACATATCGCCAAGATCCTGTGCCGGTGTCTGACTAAGCAACTTTGGTCCCTCCGCGTTCGTCCCTGGCAGCAGCCCGCCGCCTCGGCATTCGCGCAGGTCACGTCGCTCGCTAGCCTGGCTCGGCCCAGTACTTTATGTGCACATGGGCCTAGGCATTTGACAAAGCCATTTCGGATTGTTGTCACGACTGCTCTCTTTTCAGCAAGTTTTTCAGCTTCGTCTTTCCTATATCGTCTTTCAGACCTCGAGCTTCTTCCACCGTCTTCTCCACCAGTCATATCATCCAACGCTCAACTCCGGATCGGTCTCACAGGCCACGGCATATCGCTACGTCATGGGCAGGTCACAGACTACAGCTCTCCCGATCATCCCGCTCGCAAGAGACTCCGTCCTGCTTCCCGGTCTTGTTCAACGTATATCCGTGACATCGAGTCGGCCCGATATACCCGCGCTGCTTGCCCACGTCTACGAACAGACGGCGGCACAGGGTCCAGATGGTCGCGTTGACAGCATACCTATCGCATGTGTTCCATTATCATCCCCGATCGTCGGCCCCAGCGGCCAGCTTCTCATCAACAATGGCGAGGAAATCGATACGACACAGTTTGAGTCAGTGAATCCGGGTAGCGCCAACAAGTCTCACATCTTCGGTTTTGGCACGGTTGCCAAGACTGTCGGCATCGATGGTCGTGGTGCTGGAGAGTTTGCACTACGAGTCAAGGGCATTTCACGAGTTCGAGTGGACAGCGTGACAAGGGAGCGCCCCTTTTTCCATGGCAAGGTTACTTATTTCACCGATGAGAGTGAGTTTTCTCTGCGGAAAAGGAGAGAAGGAAAGTGCTGACCATGACCTTGCTGGTCTTCTAGTTGACGTTTCCGACAAGCAACTCCAAGACCTGTTCGCCATGTTGAAGGCGCAGTCTCGCGAACTCGTCACCATTCTTCGAATATCGTCTCTCCTTCCACGCACCAAGAGCGGCACTGCCTTATCCCCCGGACTCACAAAGCGACTGGAGATGCTCATCATCCGGAGGGAGATCCAGGAGGCTGGTCTGCTGGCTGACTTCATGTCAAATCTCGTCGAAGCCTCTCACGAGGAGAAGCTCGGCGTCTTGGCTGCGCTCGATGTCAAAGTCCGGATCACAAAAGTCTTGGAACTACTGGAGCGGCAGGTCGGTGGCATCAAGAATAACTTCAAGATCACTACCTTTACATCGGTGCCCGTGCAAATTCTGGACAGACTTAATGACAATCCAAACAACCGCACAAAGACGGGATTCCCCATTTCTGGTCCGAACTTCCTGCCGTCGTCCGAGCAGTCATTTCCGCCCAATGACCAAGGTGATGAGCAAGAGGCCAACGAGCTTGACGAGCTCAAGACAAAGCTGCAGAAAGCGAAGCTGCCGCCAGATGTGGCCAAGGCAGCTGACAGGGAACTTAGACGGTTGCGAAAAATGATGCCCATGAATCAGGAGTATCAAGTCACAAGAAATTGGCTGGAAACATTGTCGGAAATTCCTTGGGCTGTAACAACCGATGACCGACTTGGGCCAGAGACGCTGACTAGGGCACGGAAACAACTAGATGATGACCATTATGGTTTGGACAAAGTGAAAAAGAGATTGATCGAGTATCTAGCCGTCCTTCGACTCAAACAATCTTTGAACGACGACCTGGAGGAGCAGATTCGCAAGGCAGAGAGCGAGGCAGGCCTTCCCCACGACACCAAAGCAGCTGTAGGAGACGCGACCAACGCTTCCAGTCCGGAGCATAGCACAAAGATCCACATGCTCAAGTCCAAACGAATGGTAGACAAGTCACCAATCATGCTTCTAATCGGGCCCCCTGGTGTCGGCAAGACCAGTTTGGCCAAATCTGTAGCCACAGCTCTAGGCAGAAAATTCCATCGGATATCTCTTGGAGGTGTTAGGGACGAGGCTGAGATCCGTGGTCATCGCAGGACTTACGTTGCCGCGATGCCTGGTTTGATTGTTCAAGGCTTGCGGAAAGTTGGGGTCGCCAACCCTGTCTTTCTACTTGATGAGATAGACAAGATCGGCATGGCCAGTGTGCACGGAGATCCATCTGCAGCTATGCTCGAAGTACTGGATCCAGAGCAGAACTACACGTTTCAAGATCACTACGTCGGCATGCCGATTGATCTGTCCAAGGTCTTGTTCATTGCCACGGCCAACAACCTAGACACGATACCAGCACCCTTACTGGACCGCATGGAAATGATCTACTTACCAGGATATACGACACTCGAGAAACGTCACATAGCCATGCAACACCTTGTGCCCAAGCAAATTCGCGCCAATGGATTAGCCGAGGATCAAGTCACTTTCAACCAGCATGTTGTGTCCAAGATTATCGAGTCGTACACTCGTGAATCAGGGGTTCGCAACTTGGAACGCGAGATCGGCTCCGTCTGCCGCGCAAAGGCTGTCGAGTTTGCCGAGGCTAGGGACGGTGGTCGCGTGGATAGGTACAAGTCGCTTCTGACAGTGGAAGATATTGAGAGCATTCTGGGTATCGAAAAGTTTGAAGAGGAAATAACCGAGAAGACTAGTCGTCCCGGCATCGTCACGGGCCTCGTCGCATACAGCACTGGCGGTAACGGTAGCATACTCTTCATCGAGGTGGCAGACATGCCCGGCAAAGGCAGGGTGCAACTCACGGGCAAGCTTGGCGATGTGCTCAAGGAGAGTGTCGAAGTAGCTCTGACATGGGTCAAGGCGCACGCGTACGAGCTGGGTTTGACGCCCGAGCTAACCGCAGACATCATGAAGGATCGTAGCATCCATGTCCATTGCCCGTCGGGCGCAATTCCCAAGGACGGTCCCAGCAGCGGCATCGGTCAGGCCATTGCTCTCATTTCATTATTCTCTGGAAAGCCGGTACCGCCAACTATGGCTATGACGGTACGTCATCGTCCCTGCTGTGCCAATTTCCTGTTGCCTACACCACCGTTCCATTGTGGCCTGCTGGCTCTTGGCGCGGCGACCATAGAAGGTGACGAGAATAACAGAGCTCAACCACCTGTAGAAAGCTAACGTGAGTCGTTTTCGTAAACTAGGGTGAAATATCTCTCCGCGGGCGCGTCACTGCTGTCGGCGGTATTAAGGAGAAACTAATTGGCGCTCTTCGGGCCGGAGTCAAGACGGTTCTGCTCCCTGCTCAGAACCGCAAAGATGTCAAAGATCTACCCCAAGAGGTCAAAGATGGTCTGCAAATTATACATGTCAGGTACGTAAGAGCGTCGCAACGAGATGCATCAAGGACACCCCGGGTGTCTGCCCAGCAGGGAGACTGGCGCTTGCCGCTTGCGTCCCCTTATTTTCGATGCTCATCCTATTTTTCGGACGCTCCCTTTAATCCTAATCATCGAATCGGGAGATGAACGCCCCGTTCTTGGCTTGTATGACTTTTTGCAAGACCCGAAGGCAGGCTAACAATCCGCGTTTTTAGTCATATTTGGGAAGCGATTCGTTTGGTATGGCCCGACTCGCAATGGGCAGCTGATAGCCACTACGCTGGAATTGAGAGCCGGTTATAGGGAACAGCACTTCTTTTTTTATCGGGGAACAAGTCTTCAATCACATGGTCAACGCGAGGATGGGATGCGTTTCGGGGTTTGCGAAATAGCTTCATGTGCGATGCCTAGGTTGAGGAGGACACTGAAGGCGTTCAGACAGAAAAATATTCTTCTGCCAAGCATGAGCCAAGTCATGTTTTCTCCGTCTTCAGCCTCATTCGGTCACGGATGCTGATAATTTGTATGTGAGACTCAACGTCGCTGACGCTGAATCTCGGTCCGGACTGTTTGTCAACAGTGGAGACGATAGACGTGCTCAACTCTTCTCTAGCTAATCTCAAAGAAAACAAGCTTAACTACACGTGCCAAGTAAGCGAAGGCGCTACTCGACGACAAATGTGCCGGTCCGTCACGATGAGAGGCTTCAGCTCAATTTGCAGTATTGGACAGCCGTTCCTATATGCCGCGCCCGACCTCTCGCAAAGTAAGTATCACAGGCGAGGCGCCGTCAACTTAATGATGGTATGAACATAGCGTCGGCGGCGCCTCTTGAAAAGGCATAAGAGATGAGGATGGCTGTGTTCTAGGACACGTGCTTTTGATGCTACTGTCGGACGTGGCTGTCCTGCCGAGGTCGACGAATGTGTGGCGTTGACGACACGCGACCAGACGACTCACACTCGGCGAAGGTGCTGTGGCGTCGTCTAAATGACATGAGACAAGGAGGGGGGCGAGGTTAAGTCATCGGGTCCGCGTGGCCGGAGGATTGCGACGAGGCGTTACTTTTTGCGGATGGATTCCCAGATCCCGGTGGCCAGGGGCTGGCGTATCGATCAGGTCTACGGAGTAGTCCGTAGAGGCAATAGAGCAGACGTGATGGACTGCTGATACCTTGAGCGGAGGGGATCCTGGTGCTTTGGTACGATAACGCAGCCTTCCAAGACACCTTGTTCCGCTGAAGTAGGGAAGGCAATGACATGGCCCAATCAAGGAGGACGGAGCAACGAGATGAATATGCATGAAGCGTGGCGGTGACGATATAAGCGACCTTTCAGACGCCACGCCCGCTCGAATCCCTCTTAATTGGCTCAGATAGGGCGGAAAAATGCCGGTCGCCCAGAAGTAGGGAGACATTTCTAGTCTCGAGCCGCTGCTTGGCGTCGTCGGCCGATGCGCCACGAATTACTACCCGACCCAATCAACGGTGCTGAATCGCACCGAGACAGATATATCGGAAAAAGAAATGACGGATCCAAGAACAAAACTAGAACTATACGGCAAAGGGTCCAATGTGGCCACCGTTGTGACTCGTTTTCGGAGCGCGCACGGCTTCGACGGTCCAAGACACATTGTAACTTTGAGGATACAGCAGTGAAGGCCGAGAGGGAGCGTGAAGCAAAGGCGATGGCTTGCAGGGATACTTGTTTGTGCTGCAAACGAGCAGCCACTCCGAAGAGCCATCCTCAGACCCGGTAGTCTGGCGTGGGTTTTGAGATGCTGCAGTCAGAGACCAGTGATCGTATCGGGGGCACCTTGACTGATCTCTGGAGTGACCGAAGGTCAGGATCCAGTTCAAACCTGATAGAATGAGTACTTCGTCACCGGCTTCTCAATCCATGGAATTCAGTCGGGAGGGAAAATTGAAATTGATGGTAAAATAAGAAGAATGAAGACGTAAAGCAGGCGCATTTCAGCATGGCCCGCCATGTTCTTCTCTCGATAGCTCATAGTATCGGGCTATACTTCCTTGTTCGGATTTCTATCCTTTCCATTCTGTCCAAATCGCTGGTTTTGTTCAGCGCCCGTACCCTCCTGCAGTATGTGGAGGCGTTGGAGAGGGAGAGAAAGGCTGATCTCAATTGACGCGACACGACCGAAGCAGGGCTATATTGAAATGCTATAAATGCACCTGTAACAGTGGCCACATGGTCATTATCATGTACAAGTCTTCTGAGGGAGAACTTGAACCCTGCTTACATACGGCAATCTGCTAGTAGTATTACGAGCATGCGCAGCACTGAAATTTACATAGTTTCGAAGGGCGTAGATTTGACCAGATCGGGCACGGACACGAATTGAAACCGGGCAGAGGATGCCACTCGTCCATTGTGGACATGCTGAGTTCCATTCAGAGCCCAGCTGTTGTCTTTTGGCAGTAGTTTGATGGCAGAAAATGCCGCCAATTTGACAAGACTCAACTTCGTACTGGTGAGACTACCTAAGTGCTCACTTTGCAATCTTGCTACCCGGTATGGCACTCATCAATGCGTGGCGAATGAGGTGCAGTCACCCAGCTGCCCAGTGAAGTAGAAGGAGCCGCCGTGACGTGCTTGCCGAGACTCGCAAGCTGGCAAAACGCACATGGATGACCACCTTCCGAGAGCGACTTCTTCCCGTTCTCCGTTTGGATCCCGACAATCATGCCACCAGAGGGTCCTGACGAGATCCACGTCCGAACCGTCGATGAGCAACGTCCGAACGAATGGCAGAAGATTTCAGGGGCTTTCTCGTGATCGATGACGTTCGCTTGCGGCCATAGGCGATTTTCCGAGACGCTTGTGCGACGAAATCTCCAGAGAGCGGCCCACTACCACGCTAATACCCGATAGCATCGCGACGCACGAACCAGGTTCAGGTCCAGAACAACGGCCGCCTTCTTTCCGATTCTTGAGCCTGTCCATGGTGAATCACTGCTGCGCCCGCAGGAACGATCCTGGTCCAGCCCGAATATGGTCTTCCCACTCCCTCCTCGCCGCTTCGTGCGCCATGGGGCGCCGGAACAAAGGTACTTTGGCAACTCACCTTCCTCTTTTACTTTGTGAAGCCATCGCCGTATCTGAACTAATGCAACGCACAAATGCGGCTCATATAATCCCCAGGCCTGCCGACTACAGTGGCACTCGTCATAGGGGCGCTTCTTCGACCGAGGCTCGGGCACAGAACACATGGGCATGGTCAGCGGTGAGTACTCGACTTGGCTTTCTGAGTCGCAGAGCGCTGACGTACAGTTCCTGGGCTCCCTGAACAAAGACACGCGCAACCCACCCGGTCACTCGGAACAGGACCTGATTGGCTGTTCTGATAGTTCGCGGCCTGGTTACTATTGCCCTCGCGCATCTAAAGGGATGAACCGGACTCACGCGGGAAAGTGAAACGTCGACTTTGTGGTCGCGATTGGCGTTCGGCTTGGCGGCTGGGGGGCAAGGCAAATCTACTCACCACTAATATATCTAAAACGAAACAACCGGTGGATCCTACCTTCCCGCTAGTGTGGTGAGTGACCCTTGGCAGCCGTGGGGCTTTCTGACGGGACGAGCTCAGCCTCGACAATTATCCCCGATGGGTTCACGCGAGGCCAAGTTTCGCCATCGCTCACCCCAACTTTTCAGTCTTGATTCGTTGCCGGGGCACGAGATCTGCACTCGCTCCTTTGCAATACATGCCGGTCTACTCGTCTCTGTCTTCGATTGACAAGCCACGAAAGCTCGCCCCTGAATATCCAGCAAGTTTCCCTCGTTCTGGCTGCATGTGGGTCTGCTGTATGCAGAAGACTCAAACCAAGCCGTCGGCTCTGGGGATGCTCCGACGAACTGTGCTACAGCTCGTAAAAATGCATTGCGCTGCCCTCGCCCGGTGCAACGGAGATACTTTGGGTTAAGTCATGGCTCGCCACAATCCCATGGCGCAACTCAGCTCCGTGGAAGAAGGGCAAAATCCCCACAATCTAGCATCATCATGCTGATTCTTCGATGATTCCCGCGTCGGCGAGGATGCGGGTCTCACATCATTTGACTAATTTGGCCAAGTCAAGCCTGTGCGTTCATTTTTTAGGCAGTCAAGCGGCCCGTTGACGTACATACATGGGCAGCTACTGGGCGTATTGGGCAGCACGCGCCAGATGTCAAGCAATGCAGTGCCCCAGCGAACCGTGATTCTCGCCATGGACTGTCTCAGTCCTCCACAATTCATGTTCAGAAACGCCTGAGTAACGACACGTACCGGTGTTATGCGAGAATAACTTTTCGGAACAAGTTCAACTACCGCACAATTCATCACCTAAGTCACAGTCGAGCTTGGGCATATTCTACGAGGCTCTGGCGGTCAGGATTCGATGCTAAACCAGGGCTTAAAAGAACAGCCTTGTCATCCAGACATGGAGTCATGCAGATACAGATCTTGCGCTACCCTTGCATCGTGGGGCCGGAAACGGTACCAAGAAGCGACCTATCTGCTTCCTTCCGTGGATTTCTCGCTTTCGTGTGTCGCCGCCGACATCGAGAGAGGCCCCGAGACCCGGGATGGCGACTTCAACTGAAGACGACGACGCGCCTAACTACGCCTCATCTGGCGATTTCGGCTCATCTCCCCGGCCTCGGATAGAAGGCTTGCGCAAATTGACATGACTTCAGGCACAAGAAGCATACTTTGTGCCAGTATCCTCATGAAACACTGGCCGAGAGTTGTCTCAATCACGGGATACGATAACTGAGCAGAAGAAGAGCAAGAGCATGGGACGGTGCACCAACACGAGCGGAGCCGGGATTGTGCAGGTCGGTTAGAGCAATGAATCCATTGCTGCTGTTCACTCTGGACATGTGTCCCGGCCTTACGCCCCTGGACTTCAGATCTGCCTTGTCGACTGTGGCAATCTCACTGACCAAAACCAATGGTCAAGAACCTGTGACATTGAGAGCAAGACAAGATGGCAGCGACTGTCGCAAAACACCCCAACATTTCCTCCGAGGCATGGCGTGGAAAGTGCTTCAACACTGCTCTCAAAGAGTCTTTGTCCGTCTACAAACCCCTTGTGTGAGTAGTGGAGTCGAGCTTGTGGTGCAGTCCGAAGCATATGTCAGCCCGTCGTGTATGGGATGACGGTATGGCGCACGGAGCTCGACCCGGCCATACAATCATAACTTTGACAAGTGGCCCAGCCAGCCGCCGTCGCCACAACCCACCCCTTCTGTCCATTTTTGCTTGTCAGAATGGTTGATCTAGTAGGGTGGTAGCCTACAGACCTCCGTGCAGTCCCACACGCCTTTCCAGCATCGGTGTATCCTCCTGGCGCGCCGACGACTTGAGGCTCGGGACTTTGCCTCCACGTGCAGGAAAAGGACGTTTAATCACCCGGCCCCTCCCTGCTTCGTGGCAGAGCTGCACATGTCTCCATCCACGTACATACAACATATTCCCGTTGAAGAATGGGCTTGTGCCATTGTGGCTGACACCCTGTAGGCTGTTACTTGGGAACTTGGAAGCGCCAATTGCGACTGGGCTGACAAGATTCTCTAGTCTCACAACCGCACCCCCCCCCCCTGTATTCGAGCCGGAGACGCATATCACACCCCTTCCTACCTACGCTGATGTTGTTGCGTCCCAGTTCTCCGAGTACAGATTTCCGCCCGAACCATGGCCATGAACACGCACAAAACAGCGACGGTAATCAGTCTGGCTATGGTGGTTTGCGACTCTTCCAGGTAATTATATGCTCAACACAACAGTCCAATATCGTGTCGCCAAAAAGGCTTCTCCCCGGCGGGCCTCAACCAATTGACTATGCCCTGACGGACATGAATCGTCCTGATCTCGACGCACACCCACGTCCACTCGCTTGCTGCTGGCTTGTGCCTCAACTCTCACCGAACCTGGCGTCATCTGGAATATTTGAAAAACCCTGGATATGCTGGCCGTGACCACAACCATCTGCCTGGACCCCGTTACCGATCTGACGTGCCTAGCTTCCAAGCGAGGTATAACAACACCCCCACACAGTCACTCCCCAGCGTCGAATTCTTACCCAGCTAGGCAGGGTAGTCTGGTTGCCCTGCTTTTTAACATTATTCGTCCCTGAAGTTCTTGGCCTGTTTTCCTTCTGAAGGCCTGACTTGTGGGCTGCGGGACATTGCACGCACTCATGTCGAAGTGATTTGATACATTATTTCTTCAAAAGCCCGGGTGGCCGGCCAAAATCGTCTCTGGTCTTGCTCGACAACGCGGAGGCGAAGAAAACTCAGGTGTCACCCTCGGAGGTCTTGCTACCGTCCTGACATAGCATGTCTTTTTGAAGAACCCGTTTGACACCGCTGAGCGTGCTGGCTTATTCGAGTCGCCTCTGAATGACCATACTAATATCTTTCCGGGGCCCTGAACACGGAGCCCGAAGAGCCCCTTGTACCCCCCTTCCTCTCGCCCATCCTTTAGCTGGGTCTGGACTTCGAGACTCCATCGCTTGTCAGTCGTACAATTTAAGACTCCGCGCTGTTGGCCGGCCTCGGGTCTCAGAGTGTTCCTTTACCGCTCTTTTCTCAGACTCTGGTTTTTCTGCTCTGCCAGTGGCTTTCACACCAATCTTGGCCGGTTGTTTGCCGCGCATTGCGTGCGACAAGAAGCTTAGGACCACTCTACTGAGGCTTGACTTACTGATCAGATTACCCCCCTCTCGACGGGCGTATTACGAAACACTCTGATATTTTGTCAACGGAGTATCACTGTGCTGCATCTTGTTTCAATCTAGCTCTTTGGTCACGACTGGTTCATGAGAATCATTGCCACCGCTTATCCGCTTGTCGCCAGCCTATCCGCCGAAATTGTATGTGACACGCCATTACAGCAGAGCTGTTTTGAAGCTCCAGCTCGGCTCTGTCATTGATGCGTACCTGGGACAAGCGCAATCAATATCTCGAGTCCAGAATTTATTGCGCAATGCGTCGAGGCGCGTCTTTTCTTTCGATGATACATACAACTGAAGCAACATCAGTCTCGTGCACCCTGGACCTCGAATCTCTTTACTGAACCGTCACTTATCAGCCACCTCACACCAGAAAGGAAAGGCCACACTTTCTTACTCCAGCTTCAATAGATACTTGTATTGAAGTTTCCAGCCGTTTCCAGCCTATTCCAGGGATAGTTTGACCGCAGAGAGCGCTGGGATGACAAAGGTTGGCCGTCCTTTGTAACAACTTGCTACCTGCGCCATAACATCACACCTTTCACTTACAAGACTCACACTTCCGAGTCCATGCGTCTGCTGACCAGATCTTATTGGAGCCGAACGGATCCTGACCTGGACATAGAGAGTGCACAATCGGCCACATTCCCTTTCCATCAATTCGCACTCATGTCTCCAACTCCATTGAGGGACGCTCAATATTTTGATGCACGCAAGCACGGCGCCAGCTTTGATGGAGCAGCCGAGAACGGACATCCAGCCAACATTACACACAGAAAGCCTATCAACTTGCAGTTGGGGATGCGATCCTCGTCGGCTGCGCCGCCAAAGTCATGTGAATTGCGGCGAGAAAGATCTGCCGTGGAATGTTCCTCGGGAATGCGATCATCGGAAACCCAACATCTGCAATCTTTACCGTACAGCTCTCGCGAAACTCAAGTTCACGCACAAAATACTGGTCCTCAGACGTATATCTCGACTGCGATTGTCGCCGATCATGCTCGGCAAGATGTCACAAGCAGTCCAAGCACAGTAGAAAGTCAGATCATTGGCTCACCAAAGTCGCAAAGAAAGCCAAAGGGTCATGTTGCGTCGGCGTGTGTGCCTTGCAAAAGAGCTCATCTTCGGTGCGTCCGCTCCAATGTTCACTACGTTCGCCTTTATTTTCGATTCCTAACGTCATGCAGGTGCGACGGTATGTTACTGGTGTCTTTTCGTTCCTTTAGCTTCAGAACTTCCCTCTATGGGATCCATTCAGCCTGCCCGTGCGAAGAAGTGGTCGCTGGTTTTCCTGGCCGCGCGCTCATCATGTTTGAAGTCCGTCTGAACTGCATGATGATGTGTTGGCAGTCTTGCCGCAGACGCACGCGTACGCGCGCATGAAAATCATACGGGAAGCAAATGGTGAAGACAGAATTACGTGGATGCTTGCTTTGTTCTGATCTACGCATCGACGCTTGACTGATATTGCCTCTAGCCCAGAGACCGTGTTCGCGTTGCATCGGCAGCGGAAAGCAAGATTCATGCGTTGATATGCAACACAAGAAACGTGGACGACCTCGTTTGAATGACAGGGATGTCAGATTTGATTCCATGCGTCCGCAGCCACCGCGAGATGCGTCTCCGAGACGTATTCTGACTGCGCATCCTCCCATTGTCGATCATGGAGACTCTTCAATATACCAACATTATCCTGATCACGCCGCGTTTCAAAGAGCTCCAGAGCATACATTCAGCAGCGGTCAGTCAGTCAGGCAGGGAGAACTTGCATCATCTCTTGGTATAAATGGCTATAGCATGTCTCAACCGGCAAAACCCGGCTCGATAGAGCCAGTCGCGTACTTGACAATGAACCTTGATTTCATCAAGGGCTCAGCCGCATTCTGGGATCTGTGGGGTGTTCGGAACCTGGCAGGTCAGAACCTTGATAACGCGGTCATACTGGCAGACAAAGTCAAATTATTGCGGATGCGGTCACACTTCGCCAGTCAGCAAAGAAGCAGGGATCCAAATTATCTATACCCACCGGAAGGTTACGGTCGAGACTGCATCCAAAGCTTGGGCTTTGCAGCTGAAGATTTTGCGCGCTTCCCGCTGGACATCCTAGACCACCTCAGTGTCAAGAAACTGAATGGCTTGGCGCATACTTTACCTGTGCGCGCTGGCTTGGCGAAAATAGGCATATTCTACTTTGTTGTTCTACATTTGATTGCTCACCCTGAACCGCCGCAACAGCCACCTTTCGGCATGTCGTCGCACAAGCCACGAGACTCATCACCTTTTCGGCTGGTCAGTCCAGAAATAAGAACCATGCAGCGCACTTCCTTCGACCCTGTCCGGCATGGGTACGAGGAGAATGTCCAAGGAGCGTGGCCCGTCCGCGAGCATGCGATACGTCCGGCGCCAGCTCGAACTCGAAGCTTCGTGGGAGGCTTATCGTATCTCCCCGGCCATCAAGAAGGATCAAATTCTGAAGCCCCTCTACATCCAGCAAGCTTTAGATTGCCGCAGCTATGGCCACCTTCCGAGCCACAAGCGCAGGTCGATATACGGAGATTGTCATGGTCGTACGGGAGCGAACGGACAAGTCGTGTCGATATTGGGGGCCTGATAGAGAAAGCCGACGGACCCAGTAAGGCCCGAGATAGCCGACGGTGAGAGGAATTCTCGTAGCCAGGGCCTTTCTTCAGGTGACACTACTTGGTGCTCAACCGTCGGCCTTCTTGCCTTGCAGAAAATCAATCGCATGAGTCGGGACGGCTAGACAGGGGAAGCGGGGCATTTGAATGCCGTTTCAACAATTCAATAGATCTACGTCGAGTATTGCGACCGACCTTCTTGCTGATGAAGCGCACAGATGTCAGTACTAATCTGACAAAATTTCAACAAGACGAGATCACACCTCGCTCTATCAGCCGTGAAGAAGCCGGATAGTGACTATCTCCAGGACGGAGGACGGTGAGTGTCGACGAGGGTTTGTGATGCGATAGGTCAGCTTACGCTGGCTCTGCCACGATGGGACAGCTGAAGGCAAAAGAATGATGGTCATGTTTAGAGACACAAGGAGCGGGATGCGCTCCGTCCCGCCCATGTCGAGTGCGGTTGGCACGGGAGTCACTTTTGCAAGCACTGAACGACTCAAGAATTCATTTTGTGGCATGATAACCATGCGTCGAACTAGTGTCCACGGAGCAGGCATATGTGAAGGCAAAGATGGAGGGAAGGAAAAACTCCGAATGCAACATGACCAAGATTGATCAGCAATGCACAGGCTCTTGTGACTAGTCACCACTCGTGATGGCCGAGCCGTCTTCCGCCTAGACCAAAGTCCAAGGACAACGACGATCCAGAACCCGATGCTATCAATCTTGTTCGCTCAGCAAGGCCGCGTCATGATGCTCGTGCTTCGCCGAATGTCCTGTGTCGGGGGCGAAAAAGCGGACAAATTGGGCATCAAGACCGGAACCTCCTCCGCCTTTACGGCCCCCCACGGGCCAGGAGTAAGCAGACCAGTCAACGGATTCGCTAGTAATGACGTGCACCGCGTGCAGGTGTAGCAATACTACGCCATCCATTTCGAGGATGCCGGTGTCGAGGGTTGCGAGCTAATGATGCATCGGGCGGTGACGGAACCATTCGTTTTGGGTGACACCCAGTCGCATGTCATGCTTCGAATAGCGGCTTTTCGTACCACGTCGTTTGCTTTTCCGCTTTCAGCCCGGCATCCGAAACACAGAATGTTGGCTACGACGGCTACATAATCTCGCCGGCTGGAAGATAGACGTGGGGGAAGAGAGGGAGTAGAGGGGTGGGATGAAAGGCGCGCTGATGAGACCGAGCCGGTCAGCCAAGGGTTTGACGGGCCGCATCCGACTCGAGATGGTGTGTGGCGCACGGCTGGAGGGCATCGGATGTTTTGTTTGATTTCTGGTATATGTTTACGCCCCCCCTCCTTTGTCCATCTGCCTTGATCCTGGAAGGCTCTCTCGTGAGGTGAGCCAGCGAGTAAGAAAACGGTGTATGACGGTGTATGACATTTGGCGATGGCGCATCGAAGACCGCATGCGCCCAAGTGCTGTGCCCAGCAGTCTTGGCGCGGACTGCTATCCTACCAATTCTACGCATTTTCTTGTTCCCATCATCGCTGACTTGCCCGCAGTAGTAGGTGGCCGTATACAAGCATGTACATATTCACGTGTGCTATAGGCTGGCCTTCTGTTATGTGTGTTCATCGACTGCTGCAGCTGGATGAGCACTGGCACAGATAAACAACTCATGTCCCCGACGGTCCTACCCAGTGTTGCATCAAACGCGGTACAGGTCCTGAGGATCTGCGTTCATCTGCCGTGTTACCTGACCAGGTTTCCTAAAGTCTGGTGACTCGATTGCTAACCTGGGCCACGTGACCGCGCGAAAGATTCGCGGGCGGTGGGTGGCCTGGACCCCACCCATCCCCACATGCGGTTCACCTCTCCAGGTCAAATGGCTCGAAGGCAGTGAGTGGCCTTCAGCAAGAGACCAAACGCCTTATCAGACATGCGAATCTTGTCTTCTAGGGTCGTTCGTCGCTTGATTTCTTTCAGGAATTGATAGCCGCCAGAGTTTGAAGCCCCTTGCGGGCCCGGACGGACAATGGACCCGATGGATGTGTCTGTCCCGGGCAGCACGAAACGCAAGGCAGACGACGAACCCGGGCGGCCTCGCCCTGCTCGGCGCATCAGAGTAAGGTCTTCAGCAGAGACCCAATCAATTCACTTGTCTTCCTTCTATAGCCTTCACATGACTTGTGAGGCCATGGATGAGTAAGCACGCCCAAGAGGTCAAGCTGACGGTGTCTTTGTCTTGCCAGCCACTCGACCCGAATGTAGTGAACAAGATCGCCGCTGGTGAAATCATAGTCGCCCCAGTGCATGCGCTCAAAGAGCTTGTTGAGAACGCTGTCGACGCGGGATCTACAGCCCTGGATATTCTGGTCAAAGATGGCGGGCTGAAGCTTTTGCAAATCACGGATAACGGCTGTGGTATCGAGGTTTGTCTGAGCCTTGGGCAATTTGGGGCACTTTGCCCTCGATGTGAAAGCGTTTGCTGACGAGTCACGTTCGAAATAATGAAGAGGGACGATCTTGCCATCTTGTGTGAACGTCATACAACCTCAAAAATCACCGCTTTCGAGGATCTTTCATCGATAGCCACATACGGGTTTCGGGGTGAAGCGTTGGCCAGTATTAGCCACATCGCGCATCTGTCGGTCACGACCAAGACGAAGAACTCGCCTCTGGCATGGCGTGCTCACTACCTGGACGGCAAAATTGCCGCGCCCAAGCCTGGCCAATCGGCCGAGCCAAAGGGCGTTGCTGGACGTCCGGGGACGCAGATCACGGTGGAGGATCTGTTCTTTAACATTCCGACGCGCAGAAAGGCCTTCCGGTCTCACGCGGATGAGTACAACAAGATTATAGACATGGTCGGGCGCTACTCAGTTCACTGCAAAGGCGTGGGCTTCACCTGCAAGAAAGCCGGGGAAGCGTCCAACAGTCTCTCGATACAGAGTCAAGCGGACACGACTGACAGGATTCGGCAGATTTATGGTAGCAGTGTGGCTAACGAGCTGATTGAGTTCGACACATCCGATGAACGTTGGGGATTCGCGGCGCATGTTCTGGCGACCAATGCAAATTATCACATCAAAAAGACGACGTTCTTGCTCTTCATTAACGGCCGGAGTGTGGAGTCTACAAATGTCAAAAAGTCCCTGGAGCAGACATATACCAATTTCCTGCCAAAGGGCGGCCATCCTTTTGTCTATCTGAGTTTGCAGATCGACCCGGCTCGAGTTGACGTGAATGTTCATCCCACGAAGCGAGAGGTCCATTTCCTGAACGAAGACGAAATCGTTCAGGCCGTTTGCACGGAGCTGGAAACAAAGCTGGCTAGCGTCGATGCGAGCCGGACCTTCAAGACCCAGACGCTGCTTCCGGGGGTGAAACCGGTGCCGGAGGCCATGGACGTGGACGACGAACCGCCCGTCAGAGTGATGGTGTCCGGTAAGAAGCGGCGGAACTCAAACGACCTTGTGCGGACCGACACGTACGCGCGCAAAATCACGACCATGTTTCCGTACGCCCATGAAGCCAGCGGATCAAAAGCGGCAACTGGCAAAGAGGGAGAACAGCCGCTCGCCGTACCAGAAAGCATCGAATACGAAAGAAATGAGCGGGAGATGACGGTGTACAAGCTGAACAGCATCAAAGAACTGCGAAGCGAGGTGCGCGAAAATATGCATAATGATTTAACGGATATATTTGATACGCACACGTTTGTTGGGATTGTAGACGAGGGCCGGCGGCTGGCTGCCATACAAGGCGGCGTCAAACTATACTTGATAGATTACGGCCACATATGTTTTGAATTCTTTTATCAGCTGGGTCTCACTGACTTTGGGAACTTTGGCGTCATCCGTTTCAGCCCCGCACTGGAGTTGAAAGACTTGTTGCGCACAGCCGCCGAATCGGAAAAGAAGGCTCTGGGGGCATCCGACGAAGATTTTCCTACCGAAGCCATCGTCGGCAAAGTCGTCCGTCAACTCATTGAGCGGAGGGAAATGCTCCAGGAGTACTTCTCGCTTGAGGTATCTCCGGCAGGCGAACTGGTTTCCCTCCCGCTCATGATGAAGGGCTACACGCCGCCGCTGTCGAAGCTGCCGCGGTTCCTGCTCCGCCTGGGCCCCAACGTCGACTGGGACGAGGAGAAGGCATGTTTTCGCTCGTTCCTGCGCGAGCTGGCGACCTTTTATGTCCCCGAGCAGCTGCCGCCGCCTCCCGTCCCAGGGGACGAGCAGGGCGAGAAGGATGTGCCGCAGGAAGTCAAGACGAGGAGACAACATGTGCGGTGGGCGGTGGAGCATATCTTTTTCCCGGCCTTCAAGTCGAGACTGGTGGCGACGAAGGAGCTACTGGACGGAGCTATCCTGGAGGTGGCCAGTTTGAAAGGGCTCTACAAGGTGTTTGAGCGGTGCTGATGGTGGGGGAGAAACGAGCTTGTCGGGATTTCAAATGCTTTATTTTTCAAGCTGGTTCAAACTGCCTAAACAGAACAGCGCTCACGCAATAAGTTCATAATGTCCAAGTCAATCTGGAGGAGAAAGTTGTTTGTGCCTAACAGCCATGCCTGATGCAGAAAATCTAATCTCGTCTTCGCTCTATAATTCATCAAATCATCTTCATCATGACGGCTTGTTGACTGGCCGTGGCTTATTCTTCTTCTTGTAGGCCAGGAAACGGCTCAGGTTGAAGACTGCCTCGTCGGCTCTGGTCTTCACCTCGGGAAAGACCTTCTTGTTGACAGCCTTAGCCATGGTCCTTACCTTGGGCAACGCCTCTACCAGATGACCGTACAGATTGTCCTTCCAGAAGACCTCGGCGTCGCAGGGGTTGTCCTCGTCGGCATAAATCTCGAAGAGCTGGTTGAGTGCCTCGACGGCGTCGGCGGCCGGCGTCTCTGGCAGCTTCGTGAGCAGAGTCACGAGAAACGTGCCAACGGAGCGGTTGAGGGACATGGGGGCCGAGGGGAGGGCTAGCTGGCCCAAGACGCCGATGCACTTGACGCTGAGGCGCTGGAAAGGGTCTTGTGGCGCAGCGACAGTGTCGGGGGAGGTGGTGTCGGTGGATTGTGTGGCGTGGTAGAGGGACATGAATTTGTGGTGCTCGGTGCCGTCGAGGGGCGTAAGGACGCTGCCGAGGCTGCGGACTATTGCCCATGCGAGACCGGTGAGGACCGTGGCCAGGTCAATGTCGGTTGTGTCGGTAGTTAGGATGGGCGTGACGACTGAAGTCCAGATGGTGCGGGCGACGGGCGTCCATGCTTTCAGGATCCCGGCGTTTTCGACGTCGGAGAAGTCGGCGAAGGAGACAGACCAAGCGATGTTGTTGAGGGCCGACAGGGCGTGTTCCCGAAGACGGAAGGGGTCCTGGTCGTTGGGCGGAAAGGTTGCGATGCGTATGAGCGGGGGGATGGCGTCTTGGATGAAGGCCTTGAGCACAGGCTCATCGTCTATGTTGTCGTCTATGATGTCGTCTTCTGGGCCGAGCACGACGTCCATGTCGGCTTGGATTTCGTCCTCGTCCATTTCGTCGTCATCATCATCGCCTGATTCGGCGCCTTCGGCAGCAGTCACGGACCTGGCGTCGTCTTCTGCGTCGTTCATGTCATGGTCGTCTTTAGAGTGCGCGGCCTCCTGCTCGGCGGCCGAAGCAGCATCGTCTGGGTTGGAGCTCAAGCTCATTCCGATGGAGGCAAGCGTCTCCAGGGCTAGCTGCTGATGCGCTGGATTATTGGCAGAGTCTGGGTTTCCGTTTGTGGTGCCCTGAGCAGGTTGCGCGGTCAAGATGACGTTGGCGAGAGTCGGAATCAGAAGTGAGTCGTCTGCAGCGGGCACCTGCGGTGGGTTCTCGAGACTCTCAAGAGAGGCGAAGATGTTGTGCAGGATAGCGCAGGCCAGGACGCCAGCGCCAGTGGCATGGTTTTTGAGTGTCTGTAGGGCCTGGAAGCATTCGGTGTTGGCGACGAGCCTTTGCGCCAAGTCACCGTTGTCCTCAGTCAACATCATGAGGCAGGTGAGGGCGTCTCCACGGAGGTTCAATAGGCTGTCAGACCCTCCATCGTCGCTCGAAACAATGGGAAGAAGGAGCAGATCGGCAATGATAGAGTTGGAAGAGATGACTACCAGGATGTCGTCGCCGGCATCGATCAAAGCCATGGTCAGGGCGATCAGAGAGGCTGTGATGCTGATGGTAAGGGCCCTCTCAAGTTTGGGGAGCTTGGGGAACGGCGCCGTCTGGGACAGAAGCTTCTCGCCGACTGTTTGAGCGGCAAATTGTATGGCTGTGATGATGTCGGACCGGAACAAATGGACGCAGAAGTCGGCGTCTTCTTCCTGAGCCAAGACTTGCAGGATGCCCCAGCCGGCAGCTCTGCTTTCCAGCGCATTGTCACACAGAGTTTGCGTGAGGATGGTGTGGACGATGTGCTCGCGTAGAAGCAGCTTCCGGCATTTCTTGTCTTGTATGAGGTTCGCGATGGCAGTCGCAGCAGCCGAGCGAGACTTGGGATCGGAATTCTTCAGATCTTGTACGATGGGCAAGATCTTTGTTTCGCGGAGAGCGGCGAGCTCTGGATCTGAAGGAGCCTTGACTGGCTTGGCGATGGGATCCCTGCGCTGAGAGGCGCCGCCCCGACTGCGGCGAGACTTTCCCATGGTGCAGTCGTGGGATGGGGAAAGATGTAGGCGTCGATCAATGAGGCCACAAAAGCCATGTCCAGGCTTATACCTTGATATACCTCGCCTTACAACGTGATTTTTTTTTTCTTCGCGTGTATTCGGAAACTGTGGAGTCGAAGCTTGCTCGTCCCCGACCGCTCTGCCCCGCCTTTGGCGGTCAGCCCCACCACTGGACCGGCCCTGCAGGGGTAACGTCATGGCGGGAAGGAACTACACAGCTGCATCTCGACAGTGTACTCCGTCGACTGTGTCCAGAAACCACGATCTTTTAGATGCCTGCTTTACATGAGTATCGATAATCGAGACGCTCGTGCTCATTGCTCAGTCAGCCGAGCCACGTCATCGCCATTCGCTGTGAGGAGTCAATGCCGGGTGGCTGCATGACTCAGTGTCTCCCAAGCAGAACGAACCGAGGGCTCCTTCATGCGCCGGCTATGGGTGATGCGAATTCATCGTCGCACCGGCTGACCAGCTGCTCGCCTGAGCAAACACTCTCCGCTTCACCGACTACGACCGACTTGGCTCTGTTCACACGAGTTGCGTCATGACGGCGCCAAAGGGTTGGAGCCTGTGGCGTGGCGACGAGGTCATGGTCAAAAAAGATGACGACGTTGTCCTGCCTGGCCATCGCAGACACAGCGTCAGTTGGTCCGCAGCGCGCCCACGACGACGAACTCGCATCAAACGCGCTACAGTTTACGTGCTGACAGTCGGCGCGCTACTCTTCTTTCTCTTCCACCGGCGCAGCTTCTTTTGGTCGGACACAATCGCCACTGTTGGACATGAGCCCACCCATGATGCCCTCGGAAAGGCACACATGGATGGCTCTAGGCCACCGGAAAACACGCGCGAACAGTCGACACAACCTCGAAGACGGCCACCTCTCAAGGTCGAATTGGGGGCAGAGAGCGGCCCTGCGCCCATCGGCGAGAAAGCAGAACCCGATCAGAAGCCCCTCGGAGAGACCGATCGAACCAAGTCAAAAAAAGCTAGATATGATGGTCCGATCAAATTTCCTCGCCTGTCAGCCTCGCTTCGAGATGCCGCATCGGCAGGGGGCACCAAGTCAAGGAACCGAAATGTTCTTTTCGTCACGGCGAGTCTGAAGAGTGCCTCCGCCTTATTGCCCATTGCCTGTGAAATGGCTGCCCAGCGTCATAGCAACGTTCACTTTGCTTTCATCGGCGCCGCGACTATCACGATGCAGGAACTGCTCCGAGTCAATGGCGTGGACGACGCCTGCAAGATAGAGCTGCACGGTGAGGATGAGAATCTCCGTTGAGCTACACTCTGCTGGAGAGCTTGACTGACGCGGTGTTCAGATGCCCGCCCCGACCATTTCGACGTGTCAAGCGAGTATCGCATGTCCCTCGCCACGACCGAGGCATTGCGTATGATTCCTCTTGATCATGCCCCGGATATCGTGCTTTGCTCACTCGATTTCAACAGGTCTCTTCAAAGCATACCTGCATCCCCAAGCTGTCATCGTAGATTCATCGGGCGCTGAGGAGGACTACTTCCTTCGTCCGGCACGTCGCCACGTCCCAAACATTCCGTCGGCTCTAGTGGAGCTGCCTGGAAGTGCGAGCGACGGCTTATCGTGGATAACCAAGCTTGATTCTGCAGCTCTCTCAGGTAGATGAAGATCTTATGCCGTCTTGCCTCGTATTGATGTTGACTCTCGCTTGTTGTGTAGCGTGGGACAAGGTTCAGCTCGACGTCCTTATATACGCACCTCCCACCGGATCGGCAAACCTACAGAGGCTGCTCCGGTCACTGCGCAAAGCAGACCTCACAGGCGTTCGGGTCCCTCATATCACGATCGAGGTCCCGCACGTTGTAGAACCGGCGCTAGAGTCGCTCCTAGCGAAATTCGAGTGGCCACCTCCATCGTCGCGCGTGGGACAGCAGCCCCAGATGATCTCGCTTCGACGAAGGATTAGCCGAGAGCGGCTTGGGGAAGAGGACAGCTCTTTACGTTTCGTAGAGTCCTTCTGGCCCACGAATCCTTTGAGTTGTCATGTTCTCGTCTTGTCTCCTCATACGGAGATAACGCCTCAATTCTTCCAGTGTTCGTCCCCGCACCCCGACTTTCCAAAGTTCTGTTGTACCTTTGCTCTACGCTGACGCACTTTCGCTGAGGCGCGTCGCCTACAGATGTCAAATATGCTCTTTTGCGTCAGCTGCATTCTCATTCGGCCGACTTCGATGAGACTCTCATGGGCATCAGCCTTTCGGTGCCAGCCACGCTCATCGATGGCATCAGCGCCTTTTCGCCTCCGACGCGAGGAGCCGGCGGCGAAGGCAAGTCTTCTGGACAGACAGCTTTTCTCTGGCAACGACCGAGCAGTGAGGCTATGGTGTTCATGGGGTCCAAGTGGATCGAGCTGCATCATTTCGTGTCGCGGATGTTGCCTCGAAAGAGGGCCTTGTCAGGCAGGTTTGCGAAGCAAGAGGGCGGCAAGATGTATCCTGCGTGGCTTGAGTATGCACTTCAACTATCACGTTTGCGGGGATACACTACGCTGTATCCAAGTCAAGAAACAGCAATGGCTATAGTGGGCGTGCACAATGACATTCAAGACGTTCCCGAGGAGTATCGGAGCGATGTCTCCAAAAAGGGATCGCCGAAGGACTTTATAGATGAGGGCAACGAGGCTTTTGACCCGGCGTCACCTGTGAACATGCTCGAGACGCTACCAGGGAAGGGAGAGCTGCAGACGGTCAGCGACAATCTCCCTCTGCTGTCCTGGGATGGTAAGACCAAGTCTGCATCAGAACTGGCCACAGAGGCAAGTGAGTACACTGCCTCATTTCGCCGCGAAGTGGGCGGCTGTGAGGACAAGCATCCCAAGGCGGGAGCTAGAATCGATGCGGTAGACTTGTTTTGCACAGACTCGAACGCCTAATATAGAAGGATCCAGAGATGGATGGGAAAAGAGATCTCTGCACATGTACATACTTCAGGACTTGTATAAGACAGGAAACGTCCAGCTACAAAACCCCGCGCGCCCCCCCACGAATCTTCGCAGTGACCAACAGCACAACGCAAGTGCCAATGATACAAAAGGCCACAGCGCCCAGAATCTGCACTTCAACGCGTCAGCAGCGTCCATCTCAGCACCAGCTCACTCACCAACTGCGTCCTCCAGCCCGTCTGCACAATCGCCGCCCTCCTACTGTACTTGTTGACGGTTTCTGCCTCATATTAGCCCACCCGGTCCAGAAACCAGCACCGCAATCACTGACTGATGTAATTAGCCAAGCCCAACGCCAGCATCGACACGGATAGGGCCCAGAACACGCCCCCGAGCGGCTTGGAGAGACGCCGCTCCAGGTCCGTCGGCCGATGGTTCAAATGAAACGAGAGCGTGATGGCGACGGACACGACGGCCATGAAGACGCTTAAACGGAGGTACGAAAGGAACGCTACCCCCGTTAGATGACGATGGGAATCCAGGGAGGGGGCAAGGGCCATACTGCGTTCGTTTGCGCAGTGATCTCGCGCGTCGGAGGACTCGTTGTCGAATATGAGCGCCCCGAGGGGCGGCCAGGTGAAGAAGGACCGTTCGGCGGGGCATCTGTCTGGGTTAGTTGCGGGATTGGGGAGTCGTCAAGGGCGGGAGTACTCGGCTTGGGAGATGTGGATGGGCGTGGTGAGGCCGGCGATGGTGTGGCGCGCGGCTGACATTGTCGCGATGCGTGGCATGGAGGATGGAGGGTTTTGTGGGTGCGCATGACGGAGGGTGAGTGAGTGAGTGAGTGGAAGACGGGGAAGCGCAACCACCGCCTATGATTTATTCGATGTTTGACGATTTGGACCCCAGCTTCTACTTTCACTTGACGCCAAGATTCTTGAATTTTAATTTTTTATTTTACTTGTCTGATTTTGGACGTTTGGTGCTTCTATCCTCTATTCCTCGCGCCATATCTCGTCCCATTGCCTCTTATCCAAAGGACCCTCCAATCTGCCAAAGCGCGCTGACGCACCCGTGTTCGCCTCGGGCAGACACACCCAATCCCGTACGCACGCGGGCACTTCCTCCTTCACGTGGGCAATGCAGATCAGCGCCTGCCGAGGCGATAGCCCATCCGTCATGAGCAGCGACATGCACTTTTCGCGGATGGCGTCGTCCATGCCAGAAAAGGCTTCGTCGAGGACCACGATGTCCGGGCTCTTGATGGTGGCCCTGATCAGGAGGGCGACGCGCTGCGCCGAAAAGGACATGTCGCTGAACATGAAGGCGTCTGCCCAGGAGAGGTCACCGTCGTCTTTCGCTGCACCTGCCTCTGACGCAGCGGACGAGTTTGGCCTCAGCTCTGACGCGAATTGGCGCAACACGCTGTCGACTCTGCCCCTTGCCTCGTCGTCAAGCCTGGGGACCGATCCCAGAGTGCTTGCCCAAGCGCTCTCGACGACCCTGCGAATCGTGTGGCTTCGGGGCATGTGCCGATGGACTTCAGGACTAGAATGGCCAATACGGGCTTGTATGTCCCAGAAGGTAAGAGGAGGTGCCTGGAGGCCTGAAGACGCCTGCTCAGGCAAACGTCCGCGGCCGAAGAGCTTGAGAGGCATCGAGTACGCCTGCGGATGGTCGGAGCCGAGCAACGACACCAATGTCGTCTTGCCGGAGCCGTTGGGCCCGAAGACACCCCAGCGCTCTCCTCGCCTCACCGTCCAGACCAAACCATTCTTTGGTCCGCCACGAGTCTGCTGCGTCCAGTTGCCAAGCGCTACCTTGTTGCCGTAGCGTACTTGGCATCCATCCAGTTCAACGAGTCGTTCCGCCGTCGCATCAGCAGCTTTCCACGCACCCCCGGCAGTGGACGATACGCTCAAAGCTGAATCTTCGCATGCTGTAGATGTTTGGTCCTTGTCCGATTCTGGGAGCGCTTGTGCTCCGAGCTCACCATCCTCGGACAGCCCGCGCAATCTCGCGCCATGGGCATATTTTCGTAGTCTGTCCAAGACAAACTCCCGTGACCCCATAGATTCAACTTGGCAGTCACTTCGCAGGTAGACCAAGTGCGTGATCCAATCGGGCATTGGATCTTGCGGCCGAGCACTCAACACCAGCCTCGGGCTTGCCTTGTCCGCAAGGGAGCGCAGCAACATACCCAACCCATCTACCGTGCGCGGATCGAGTCCCATAAACGGCTCATCCAGAAGCATCACCTCGGGTCGAGTAAGAAGCGCTCGTGCTATCCGCGCCCTCCTGCCTTGCCCGTTGCTCAGAAACGTCACAGGGAGATCCAACAGATGCTGCAAATTCAGGTCGGTTACGACCCGGCGCAAAAGTTCATCGGATACCTCTCCTCCCAGCGATGACTCTAGCGGGTTGAGCTCCATGTTACCCAGGAGGAAGTCCCTCACGGAGAAGTCGGTGCTTTCTCGCCTCGATTCGTAGCGAGCCGACAAGTAGGCCGCTTTTGGCGCGCTGCCGCCCCCCAAAGCATTTTCTCCATCGAACCCCACGTATTGTACTGCTCGAGACGGGCTTTTCAACCTGTTGGGCACATCGTTTCCATACAGGAAAGGGTATGACCTTGCCGTCGGTGGCTCGCAGAGCAGTCTGCCTCCAAGGACGTGCAGAAACGTTGTCTTGCCTGAGAGGGAAGGGCCTACCACACACCAATTGTGCGGCTGATCGGGGAACGACGGCAGTTCGAACGACAAGTCATTGAAAAGGGGCGGGTTCGCGCGTGACGTGCGTGAGGCCGGATGATGTCGGTAGAAGGTGCCCTTGGCGATGTGAAGTATCGGCAGGCGGGATGGTGCGGTTCGCATCTCGGCTGCCTACGATGGGAGGCAAGACGTACGAAACCTGATCATGCTGCACCGAAGGGACGAGGAATCAATTAAAGGGACAAAAGCCAACGCACACGTTGCAGTCACGATGTAAGGGAAAAAAAAAAAAGAAGGCATATTGCAAAAAACATGCCAATGCACACTGTTGGTGGTACCTGGATGTGCCAAGGTCAGCAGTGTTGGGGGTGGGCCCCGGTCCCGCGCATCCACTTCTGACCAATCAGCCCATCTAGCCGCGACAGCATCAGCAGCCTGGAGGAGCTTCACTCATCACCACCAAGCAATCCTCCAGATCACGGCATAAACCCACAACCTCTTCTTCACAGAACGTCAAGATGGTGAGCACAACGGCCCCTAAACATGAGGTTTGTTCAAACTAACGAAGTACCCAGCCTCAACCGATGCGCATCGTCCCCAAAAGCTCCTACCCCTCCACCTTTTCACACACCTCATCAGCGCCGTCCGCGCCCGGCATTCACGACACGCTGCGCCATGGCGTCGGCTCATCCCCTTACGAAGAAAAGACGCAGCCGTCATCCTCGCATCCGCTCGAAGCGCGCCTGAAACGATGGGAAGCCACCCAGGAAGCCATGCGCATGGAGTCGCTCCGTCGAACGTTCGGCATGGCCGAACCCATCCGTCGGGCCATGGAACTGAAGATTGTGAGGGACGGTGAATGGAGGCCGCTTGCGCTGGGTCGTGGGCTGAATAGCGTCCATGAGGATATTCTCAGGGGCAGAGAGGACATGATCACCTGGGAGGATGTTTACACTGGGGACGAGACGAGGGAGGTCCCCGGCCTCCATGATGAGATGGAGAAGAAGCTCAAGATGCACAAGATGCAGTAGGGAACTTGGCACGGACGGGCCGTCGCTGAGGGAAGAGTCATGGATCACTGTCGCGACACATTGCAAAGGAGTGCGTCATCACAGGTTTTTGAGGACGTTTGTAGCAGTAGAATGCACATTGCGCGCCCATCATGTCTCGTGTCTGTCAGGTAGAGGGTGTTCATGCTTCCCGAGAGGTCTCGGGGAAGCCACTTCCACGATTTTGCCCGAGATGTACCAGAGGTGGTCATTGCGGTTTTTTTGCAAGGCCGTCTCGGGCGAATCAGGAAGTTATCATGCGATGTATAGCAGCTGCATTGCAGAGTCTCGCTGACCGAAATTGACAAAAAATAGAAACCTTCTTACGAAGAAATGCGTTGAAAGGAACCAACACCCGTCGTGCTCACAGCGCTTTGAAATACTAGCCCGAGACAACAGAAAGGATTATTGACTGATGCTCGGATCATTTGTACATGATGTGCGCCAACGTGACTTCAAGAATCCTTCCATTGTTTTTTCGGAGACTTCACCTCGCTTCTCATTCTGCTCCCTTTCCTGCAGCAGCCTTCACCGAATGCCGTCGCGAAAAAGTAGAAAGCTGAGAAACTAATGAGAAGAAAAGGGGAAAATAGAGTAAGTACATAAGGAATGTCCCATTTCATATCTCGCGCTTCTGTCCTCAGATATCAGCGACTCCAGGACGCTGAAGGTGTTTCTCCGTATCTGAGCGGAATGACAAGTACGTCAGGGTTGCGGTCGCCATGTTCCAGGTAGACTCGAGCTGTTTCTTTGCCGGTCTCGAGACCGGCCGCCTTCAGACGACATGGGCTGTCGGCTTGTGGCCAATAACGATTATGTCCTTTGGCGACGTGACAGCAATTGAGCTCAGAGGACGAAGTTGAGAGAATATTCACAATTAAGGGAAAAGCAAGCATGAAGAGTGGTGCAGCCCGATCTTTCTTTACAAAACGACACAACATAACCCACCGGCTCTAGACCGTTGGCCGTCACTGCTGCCGCTAGGAAGATTTTTGGCTCCGGACCTGAGCTCTTCTTCGTCTAGGTCCTGAGGTCGTATGCTCATATGAACGACATTGGGGCTTTCGGTGGCGAATTGATACTCTGCGTGAATGGTTAGATCAAGTTGGCTACTCGGTAATTGGGTGATGGATGGGCACGGGGGAACAATGCTCACTTTTCAGCTGTTCTTTGTCGTCCAGAAGCTTGCCGAAATGAATCAATCGTATACTGCTAGGGCTAGCAGGCTTTGCTTCCCAGTCGGTCCTCCATTCCCGTAAGATGAGTTCCTTCAGCGTGTAGATGCTGATGCTGAACGGATCGGGTTGCCCGGACTCAGTCTCCTCGGGCACGACGACATTTCGTCTTGTGAGATATTTGGCATCGATTCTGTATGGGTGACGGCTGCCCGAAGTCAGCAGCAAAGTGATACTGCAGACCGGACCGTCGGAATGGCCTGGAGCAGCCGTGATGTGGTCCTGGGCGGGACCGATGGCCAAGCCTGAATCGCTCCTTGCCTTTGTGACGGTCGCAGGAGCCGATTCTTGTTTTTCTTTTCCCTTGGACGAAAGCGCGGGGCTCATCGCATTTCTGCTGGTGTTGTCGGTGCTGTCGGGGGCAGATTTGTTGCCAGCTGGTGTTGGTGCTGCTGACGTCGAGTCGGCTGCGATATGTTGAATTTGCTCCGTCGAATGATTCGAGGTTGGGCTTTGCAACGTCGCTGCATCTTTCTGTGGTAAAGACTCCATCTGCACGGCGTCGCTGGGTTGTTCGAGTCGAGAATGGTCACCGACAACGATTGTTGGATCGTTGCCACCCTTCATGGCTGAGTCCATGGAGGATGCACGACGAGAGGCGCTAGAGGCCTTGAGTGTGGCTGGTGTGTTCTGCTGGACTCCAAAACAGCGGGAGGAGAGGAGAGGGGGTGGGGGGGAGAGAGGGAGAGGATAGAGGTGTGTGTGTGGGGGGAGGGGGGCCGGCCTCGCGATTGATTTCGATCAAGTCCCGTTGAAGAGAAAGAAAGTCCACGAGCACATAGAGACACGAATAACGCTGTGGAAGATATCTGCGATGGCCAAGAAACAAGACGGGTGTTTCTAGCCTCACAACCAGAGACTGCGTCAACAACTGCACGCCTCGGATGTGCTTGGGTGGTCAGAGCAAAGTCGACCGGGGTGGAGAGGAAGGAGGAATAACGAAGACGTCAGTCCAGCCAAGTGCACTTAGCACGAGGACCGGGCCAAACTATCCGGACCACACGGGGGTGGGGGGTTCGAGGAGCAGCGAGGTCGATCTCGTTGTACGGGTGATAATCAGGAAAGCAATATCATAACAGCAGTACTCCGAACCGAGGTGAGCTTGATTGGTGGCCTGGTACTACACAGATTGCTCGGCACTCTCCGGGCTTGAGAAGGAGGAGGAGAGATGAGGATGTGCAGTCGGCACGCTGAGGCAAGGTCGTGTAAAGTAAGTATGGTAGAGGCAAAGAGGCCCGTCTGAAACCAGGCGAGCATGTGCAACGTGGTTCAGGTCTGGTCCAAGGTTCCGATCCATACAAGCACTCGAACTTTATTGTATCCAATCCTGACAGGAGCAAGGCGCGCCGCTAAACAGCAAGTGTTTCCCACTGTGTGCCCCGTAAACCTGTCTGGCATCGGAGAACCAAGGCCTGTACGCACATGCCTGTAAGGTGCCCAACTTCCCAACCAGGCATGGCAAATAAGCCATGCTGTCGGTCAGGATTGATCCGTCTGACTGTCTGGAACAGGAAAACGGCGAGTGGAACCGACGGCCCACCAACATCTCTCGCACCATGGATCTCGCTGCGCGATGAAATGACGGCCAATCACCAGCAGCATCGGCGCGCTGTCGGTTCTGGGATGGGTCAGAGCACCCCCTGGTTGGATCGCCTTCTTGTCTGGCCGAGAGGCTGCCTTGCCCGGGCAGCAGGCTTGGCTTTCCCCCAAGCAAGATGTGCACAGGCCCGCATGAACGGAGTACGGAGTACCAGATCTCTCTCCACCGAGCATGAAAATGAATTGCACACAGGAATTTGTAGGTAGGTACGTATGTACAAAGTAGTCTCTTCCCTCCTCCACTGTTGGCAGATGGCCTGTCGTAGTTGTAAAAAAAAAAAAAAGGAAAATCCAATAATGACATACGGTGGATAGCAGCCAACATGATGAAACGATGGCGATCCTGCACCAGGACACCACGATTGAGCTTCGAAAGGGGGCTGGAAAGTTGAAACGTGATCAACTTCCAGTAGTCAACTCCTTCTCCTCCTTCTCCCCCTCGTCATAGCTGCGGTGGTCGAGGCCCAACAACCACCGTCATTTTGAGAAATCATGGTATTTCTGCACCCAACCCCCCTTTTTGCGTCATCAAGGCGTCAATCGTCCGCAGACACGAGTGAAAGTGCATTTCGAAGCAAACAACTTCCGCACCGCAGCTATTGGCCCCGATGAAACGTGACACAAGGCCTTTTCGGATGCAACAATGACAGAGCCTGCACGTGCATGGTAAAACAGCTAAGATCTTGGGTCAGAACGAATTGGGAACATTGATGAATCGATGGAGGCTACGGGGGCTGCGTCTACAGGCCCGTCGGTCGTCTTTGCGGTTTGAGTTTCATCAAAAGGGATCTGGCTCAGGTGAAAACTGCAGTGGCCTGCGTGGCACATCGAAATGGCCAATTGTCCCATTCAGCTGTGACCCCAAACAGGATTTTCGGACGCCACAATACTTCGTCTGCACCATCCATCGGCATGCAATGGAAGTGCCCCTCATCGGCCGTGCAAATCCGAAGCTGGGATGCTCCAGTTATGCTAGAGCTATGTTCCAAAGCAAGTCATAACAGCTTGCATGCAAGGTGCGCGCCTTTTGCTCGCAGGTGCCTCGTAGGTAGATGTATTCGAACCCTACAACAATGACAATATATGAACGCTCCAGAAAGGGTATACGTCTCATGCTACAGTCCGTGGATATCAGCGGTCCTATGCGTCAAGACATGCTTTGACACTCTCACTCAGGCCAGCCTGGACCTGAACTCGTTGATGTTCTGCATGATCTATACCAACTCCAAGCATTTGGATAAGATAATGAGTAGGCTCTTCACTCATGAACGTTCTCAATGGTTCATTAGTCTGCAGGTCCCTCGGGTATGCACCATGTCCCAGCATGACTTATACAACGTGACGAACATAGCCAGCCCACCATTGATAATCTCAGGTCTTGTTTGGGGAGAGCAGAGAACCTCCAGGGCATCGTTCATGTTGTGCCAAGATCTACATGGATAACAAATCACCGTTGCTTCCCGCGCCTTGTGCAGGCTGCAGCACTGCCTGCGGCGCATGAGCACTCACCACATAACCTACTTCCTGGCCACCACTGCCTCCAAACATGTCTTCCCCTTCATCGATCCGCATCGCCGCCATTTGCTGTGTTCCGACGCTCGAAAAGTATACATCCGTGTCGCTCACTGCCTGTGACAGGTCGCCTCCGCCGTTGGCCGCCCCGACAGCCCGGCTCCTCAGATCAATGTTGTTGGGCTGTCCGCCTCTGCCGAACATGCTGATGCTCTTCTGGTTGTCGCCTTCTTCCGGTAGATTCTGTCTTTGCAGCGCTGGTGAGCTTTGCAGCTTACGTGGTCGTGCCGAGCGAAACACAGTCTGCACTGGCTTCAAGTAAATGGTCGCAAGTGTCCCAACATTGAGACACATCTCTTCAAGCGTCGACGGTTCCAACTTTTCTGCTTCTGCCGTAATTGCTGGTTTTTCTCCCATCACAATCTGCCTTGCCGCGGCCATGTCGGTAGACAGCAGTCGCCAGTACATGTAAGCGCGATCCCGCAGATCCGGGTTGTCGGTTTCTTCTGTTGCCCACTTGAGGACCTTGGGCACGAGCTCTTGACCTCTGGTGGGCCGCTGAATAAATAACTTGACTGTGGCAGTTAAGAGGGCGAGCTGGACCTCGACGGGCTCTTCCGCAAATGTATAGAGAAAATCTTCGAGTAGCGCATCACTATTTTCGATGCGGTCTGCGTACTGTCCGATTACCCACACCATGGCGGCCTTGGCTTCAGGTTCGTCCAGCGAATCGAGGTGCTCACATAGCGTGCCGATGATGGATTCGTATTGGTTGGGATACTTTCGGAATATGTTTTTGATGACAACCGTTGCCTCTTGCACAATATATGTGACTTTGGTGGCGACAAGCTCAAGGAGAAGATCGATGCATTGTCTGGCTGCTGGTTCGATCTTGATGGCAAGCTTTCCAATCGCGCGGACGGCCTTACGGACGAAATGCACGTCAATTTCTGTGGCGTACTCTCGCAGTTCGGTGAGGACTTCATCAATATTCTTCTCGCTGGCCAACATGAAAATGAGCTCCAGCTTAGTGACCTTGACGTATATGGGATCATTATATTTGCAGAAAAAGACGCGAATGTCGTTCTTGAGCACCTCAGGACGCCGTTGTAATATCAGCAACGCATTCCGCAACGCCAAATATTGCACCTCGGGGCCTTTGGCCAAGAGTGTAACCAGAGGCGGTGATAGCTTTCTGCATAGCGCTGTGACTTGTTTCTGATCGGCAATGTAGTTCATGAGATACAGAATCACCCGGATGCACGTGAGGACCACTGAGGAATTCGAATGCGAGAGGCGCGGCGCAATGCGTTCGGCCAGCAACGCTGCTTCGCCCGTTTCTTGTGGCACATAAGACATCAACGCTTCCAGAATATAGGTTTGGCCCCATCTGTCTCCCGTCAGCGATGGTCTCGGCAGAGCCAGCACCCCGTAACACTTACTCTGAGCAGTCGGGTAATATCGCCACCATCTTCGATGCATTACCGTAGTCGATAGTAAGTTTGATGGCATCACTTCTTTCCCAGATGTCCATCAGGCTGGCCAGTGCACTGGCAACGACGGTGGGATTGTCATCGCGAAGTAAGGAATTGAGCCGGTCAATGAGATCGGATCGCTCGACCAATTGCTTATCATGATCGTAGAGTTTTGCGACACAGAATGCAGCCGTCTTACGCACGTAGGGATCGGTATCGCGCAGCATCTGCTTCACAATTGGTATGTTGGACTCTACGAATTCCTTGACATGAATGTATGACATGGTGCGCAACGCCAAGGCTCGGACAAGCGGGTTTTGATCTTCCATATCCTATACTTCGTCGTTAGCGCCGATGTTATACCGTTGTTTTCGTCCAGATGTCCTGTCCTTACGTTCTGCAGAACGGGTATGGCCTTGACGGCAATTTCTGGCCGAACTCGGGCATAGTTGACAAGATACAAGAAGCACCTGGGTCCTCGTTAGCGACGCTTTGGCGGGATCATGATAAAGCTTCGCACATTTTTTTGATTTCCAGGCTCGGGATATGCATGCACGCTATTATGTCCGGAAACAGAGCTACCATGTCATTGTTGCTCATGGTCATGTTCGCGACAATCCGTTTGAGGGCGACTTTCTTCACCGCGTAATTCTTGTCCTTCCTCCCACCACTATTCAGCTCGAGACGTAGCTCAGCTACTTTGCCCTGCGGTGTTCTTAGCGTTCCGAACTCGAAAACCGGCATATACATTTGAAAGACAGCCATCGTCATCCGGATTTCAGGGCGTAGGGGCGACGGAGCGACATCAGTAGTAGCAAAGGGACCGGCTAGCTTTGATCAAGAGGCGATTGAAATCGGGGGTGGAACACACAATGGCAAATGCTCAAGATAACAAGGGCAAGAACGAGAAGTGGAAGAAGTAATCAAGTTGGCTGAAGGAAGAGGCGAACGGGCTGAAGCTTATTGACAGAGGTTCATCTTACTCGAGCAAACAGCTTGGAGTCACCTCCACCGTCTTTGGCCGACATGGTGGTGGTGGCAGTAGCTGAAGGAGGTGGTCATTTAGCCATGCAGAAACCCTTGCCAAGTCGTGGTCATGCAAATCGTGTCCAACCACGTAGCCAAACTCCTCGTCACGAGACACCGCACCGGTGAACCTTGTGACGGACCGGCCAGCCGCTGGAGTTACCCCCCCTTCTTGTAGATGGTACAGGAGTCGAGACTCTCGATGGCGGTCCCGCTAGGGGTCGGTCGCGCAGCTCTAGCTGCTGGTATGTCGCTCGCTGTTGGTCCGGTTGGCCGTCGACAACGCGGCAAGACTTTGTTGGCTTGCGACGGGGGTTGAACAGGCGTCGTGCGATGCAGGCGCAGAGGAGGGCTCAAGATGCTGAGGATGCGAGGGCGGTGGGTATGATGTTCTCGCAGAATCTGCCAATGGACAAGTCGTCAGCTTTTTTAAATCAGAATGGCCGTGCCGCCGAAGCCGATTCTAGATTCTTAAGGGGCAAATCAGTCCAAGGGGGCGAACCCTGCTACCTGCTACGGCTACGGAGCTGCGTCAACCCAACACGCAATTCGAGGTTAGCGGGGCACCGAGCGCCGTCGATTTGCTGGCGTGGGGCCGTAGAGGCAGCTAGACACCCAGTTTCCAGCTGCTGCTGACATTTGGAACTGTCAAGACCCAGATCCGAAGCAGCTTGCTACGAAAGAGCAGAGCACTTCACCGAAAAAGCTGTTCCTAGGAGCGAAAACACTCGAGATACGCGAATGTCTCTTCGGAACGTCACGTCGCAGTCGTAGTCATCATGTCCGAAAGCAAGCCAGCTGTACCATCATGGGTCGCGCAACTGCAATCGCCCCCGGCCGCCAGATCCAAAATACCAGGAATTCCCGATCCCATCGGCTTCTCCCCAGCGTCACTCAGCTCCAAGGTATTTGAAACCTCTACAGAAAATCAATCCTGGCGTTACCCTGTGACTGACAACGCCATTTCCACAGAGATCCGGCAAAAGCCAGCTGACGAGAAAAGCTCCATCCGGCGAAGAAATGGACACCCTCAAGCTAAAGAAGGCTTGGGAAGTGGCTCTAGCACCCGTCAAGGCCCTTCCCATGACCGTGATCATGATGTACATGTCAGGCAATTCGCTACAGATCTTCAGTATCATGATGGTCTTCATGGCATTCAAAAATCCCATCGTCGGCTTGTTAGCCACGAACCAGGCTTTCGAACGGTTCCATTCGCAAAGCAACGGCGCGCAGATCATGCAGACGAAGCTAGTTTATGTGGCAATGCAACTCGTTGCGCTTGGTGTGGGGATATGGAAGATAAATTCCATGGGCCTTTTGCCGTGAGTCTCGACGCTGGCACAGCATGGATGGGCAAGGAGAACGAGATACTGACAGGCTACTCACTTGCAGGACGACACGATCAGACTGGCTGATGTGGGAGCCCTTGAGAGAAGCGCTAGACAAGACCATCACAGCACTGTAGAACTTGGGGCCGGCATTGAGAATTTGAGCGCAACGATAATGACATAAAAAGCTTGGCAAGGTTTGTGTCATTGAGTCTGACATGAATCAGTCTGATAGCGGCCTGTTCGCCTTTTGTGCGCCATGGCTAAAATATCGGCCTTCTTCCTAGTCATAAACCAAACTTTTCATGTTCATCTCGTCATCATTCATTCATGCTTTGATAGTGCATCTCATCGCATGGTCCATCAATTCAGCCTGATCCATCTCGCTTTCGCGCTTTCTTCTCAGCTCTCTCGGCTCTCCAGCGGGGTCCAAACTTCTCCAGCACCCGTAGACCAGGGAGGCAAGCTACCATGAGCAGAGCTAAGAGAGTGAACGTCCACCCCATGCCCATTGAGTCGAACATCTGGTCTACGACTGCTGTTGCGGTCGCGCCAGACAAACAACGAGTGAGGTTGTTCGCCGCCGCGGCTGTGGCGGGTGCATCCTCGTTCAAATCGACCAGGAGGGTATTGAGAACCCCAAAGGACGATGGTACAAGCATTCCTATGATGAAGAGCAGAATCAATGGCACAGCGACCGTCGTTCCAGCCTCCAGGGACCAGCCCCAGCCAACAAGGGCAATGGCCCCTACAGTGATAGCAGGATACAGCGGCTGTATGCGAGCAGACTCAATCGGAAAATCCAGCATATCGGCTCCCCTCTTACCGCTTCCCATCACACCGAGTTTCTTCGCGATGCGGGCGTAATTCCAATCCACGATATGGCCCTGGACCAACATGACGGCACAACACCCGACGCCGTAGGGGAGGTAGCACACGCCCGCCTCCAAGTCGTCGTAGTCGTAAATCAACTTGAATAAAGTTGCAAGTGTCGCGCCGATGAGGATGAAGTTCACATACATGATCGCCGATATGAATAAGATCAGTCCTTCTTCCTTGTTGAATACCACGTGCAAGGTGCGAAGTGGGTTAGGCATGCGGATCTTGACTTTTGGCGCGGAGGCCGGTCTTTGTCTCACTCCTTCCGATCGTATCAAATCAATGATCGTCATGTTCCATCTTGGAGGTGGTGTGCTGCCATTGCCGACGACATTACGGCATGTTTCTGGCACGGACAAGATCCAGGGTATCAACCAAACCAGTACGAAGATGGCGCAGAACCAGAAGAGCGATGGCCATCCAAGTTCCTTGCTCAGTAGTCCGCCGATGACCGGCCCAACAGTCGGTCCCAAATTGATTCCTGCGCCGACAATGCCCATGTAGGTGCCTCGTTCTTCGCTCGGCGCGACATCAGCGACTACGGCGTAGGCCAGCGCGAGAGTGCCGCTGCTCCCAGCAGATTGTACGCAGCGCAGCACCATCAGGGCAACGTAGTCACGCTGCAATGCGAGCCCGATATTCGCACATAAATAGATGAGAAATGCCAAAGTGAAAGCTGGTCGACGGCCTGCAGTATCGCCAAAGTCACCGAATATCGTCGGCGCAAGGCCCTGCATGATCATATAAGTCGTGACCGTGAGGTTGATCATGGCAGTCGTGATGTCGAGACTAGTGGCGACCGTATCTAGCGCTGGAAAGTAGATATTTGCCGTCATTGGCGAGATGATGCTTGACACAAAGACCATTGTGACAATCCACATCTTGCTTCGGCGTGAGAACACGCTATACGGAGGGTCGTTCGAAACGTGAGCCAATGCTTCCACGTCACCGCAACCTGAGGACACATGGTTCATCGGCGCTGGTTTTTCGTGTTCAACAACCATTGACAAGCTTCCAGTGATCTCACAGCTGGGCTCCATCGATGGAGCTGGAGCGTCCGGGCTGGAAGGAGCGCAATTTTCGCGAGGGGGCCGCAGGTCTGTCCTACTTTCAGGCGAGGCAGCATCATGGTTCATTATGCACGACCAATGACCCTGGGGGGAGGTAGACCTTGTGGAAGTCCTCGCCCAGATCTAGACGAAGGGCAAAGTATCATACAGAGACGACGGAGACTGGGCGAAGATCCGGTAAGCTCATAAGAAAGACATACTAATTAGATTGGTAGGGTATAATAGTAAAGTTTCGGCACCGGCGCCATATCGGCAACTCAAGCTTTGGTGTGGGAGGGGAAAAAAGGTCCGGGGAGTGATGGGAATGCATATATGAGTTCGTGTTCAGAATTGAGATGGTTTCTGCATGGTGTCCGCATGGTGTCCGCATTGAAAACCATACCTTACGCAAGAGGTCTGGTCCATCAGCGTGCGTCGGCACGACAAGCAGGTTGCGCCAAGACAGGTCATGGTCTCATCAGGCGATAAGAAAAGGTCGTTCGCCGCAGGTTCATGTCGCATTGCTAAGACGGCTCATGAACGCCTAGGTTGAGTTCGGTCGACTTCCGTCGACTTTGGCGTCCCGCACAGATGGCGCCGGCGAGCAGCCATTGCTCCCCAAATTGCGACGACCCGCCCGGCAAAGTTCCGGGAGCGACAAATCCAAGTGGGAAAAAAAAGAGGCGCCGAGGCAAATCATCCCGGCCGTAATACGCATATACCCCTTGTGGAATGCGCAAATGTCTCGAAGACGATTTGCCGTGCGTGACATGACCCGTACTTTTCGGGGATTGAGGCACAGAGTTGCATTACGTACGACTAAGCAGAACGCGTCAGCAATTGCAGGCTTTCATGCAGCGGGGAATCTGCGCTAAGGTGGGAGCTTTCCAGGTATTGCCTCGTTGAATTCTTCCACCTAAACAAAACAGGTAATCCTCCCTTCGTGGGGATGAGAATGAAATCAGTAAAACACCCAACGAATTTGATGCAAAGGGTTCAAGCGAATTTCATCGGGTTGACCAGCCCGCAGTGTAGTCCGTGGCGTGCTACGAGACAAAAGTGTACACGCAGGACGTTGACAGTGCAACATCACCGGTTAATAGGTTCTGGCCCAAGTGGCGTCGTGAATTCGTCAGCAGTGATTCTGCCGTCAATGGAGCAGCAAAGCATTATCTGTATCGTTCGTATGCATCACTGCACCTGGGTAGCTGTTGAATGAACGATCTTGGTCAGAATAAGCTTATTAGCCAACAGCGATTCGTTAACATTGCTTATGGCATCGAAGTCACTGCGGCTGGTCTGACTAAGCGAACCATCTGGCCGGATGGACGAAGCTCCAGCTTCGCATCCAGGTATCCATTGTCCAATCCGAGGCGGAAGACAACAGCGACCGCGCGTCATCGCAAATTCTGTCTCGCGTTGCCAACGACTGGTTATGGCTTTCGCTAAGGTCGTCCTGTCTCCGTCGACAGACTTGACAGGGCAATTCAATGAGCTTTTGGGCAAGAATGGATCCTCAATCACCCGGGGCAAAGTTCCTCTGGACGTCAGCAGACTAGAAGGCTTTCTTAAAGAGGCTTTCCGGATAGTAAGGTTTCAGAAACATCATGTCACACAGTTGTGCGATTATTCTAACAGATCATTCGAAGAACTCGCACATTACCAACCTGCACGAAGAACTCAAAGCTGTGAAGCAGGCATATCTTTCGACTGCCCAACCGAGAAAGGGTTCTGGTCGTATGACGCAGGGTCAACCACAAGCACTTACGAATCGTGAACGAGAAGACGTTGACACGAATACGAAGCAAATGATTCGCGAACTTAACGCCAGCATCCGAGCACTTGATGACGCTGAACAACTCCGTCGAGAGACGGAATCCGCCATCATGAGGAAGAAGTATACAAATGGCCTCGGTGTGCTGAGCTCATGGGCCTCTGGAGGAGGAGCAACAAATAAGACAGCTGAGCACTTAGCGGCAGAAGCACGAGCTCAACAGACTGAGGTTCATCGCGATGGCATTATGTGGTACTTGCGGCAAAGGTTGGAGGTGTGCTGCCGTGTACAGCAGCACATGATGGAGACCCGACTAACGCGTGAAATGGAGAGAACTCGAGGCATATTAGGACCGTCAGCAGATGACTTTGCGGTCTTCACGCCAGCATCTACGAAGACCTCAATCAACAACGCGCCAGTGCTTGACGCCAGTGCGTTGACGCGAGGTCTCACTGCAGAGCAGGTACAAATGTTTGAAGAGGATAACCAGGACATGATGCAACATTACGAAAGCACGCTAGACAAAGTCAGGTTTGTTTGCGCTATGGTTTCTATCTTTGCCACAAAAGACAGTATGCTCAAGATCCAACAGAGTTGCAGAGAAATCCCTGGTCGAGATCTCGGAACTACAATCATTACTGGTAAATAACTTGACAACACAGTCGGCACATATCGAACAGCTTGTTTCCGACTCCTTGTCCACCACGGATAATATCGGCGGGGGCAACAAGGAGCTGAAGAAAGCTGCTCAGCGACCCAGCGCCGCCCGCTATACTTTTTTTGCGGCCAGCGGCTTGTGTGCTTTCCTTGTCATTTGGGATCTCATCATTTAAGACGGACAAAAGACAGCGCGGCTGGGCAGGCAGGCAGACAACAGAGGGCAAGCAAATTACACTCGGTCGGCCGCTGATATCGTCCAACGAATGGTGAGCACGGTTCTGAATTCCGTATAAATCATCTTCTTCTTGTCTCTTCCTGCCTGTTTCTGGACAGGGCCCGACATGTCGTCGGAGTAACCTCGCTGCCTCCTTTTTTTTTATGAGGCTCTGCGTCCTCCGTGGCTATCATTTTCTCTGGAGTAGACCTTGGTCGAAAGGTGTTAAATAGGTAATGTTGGGATCTCACTGATTGGCCTAGACGAAGTGGACCAACTATTCCAGTGGAAGTTTTAGACATCGAACGGAGGCCATTGAAGGAGCGTGTGTGGTCACTTTCGTCTTGACTCGGCCGTCACTGAATGGGCGCTCAAGTTGGACCAGCCTGCCTTCATATTGCCGCCACATGATCTCGAAATTTTTCGTATTGGCGCACCTTTCGGCCCCGGAGTGCCTCGGTTGAGCGCCAGCACGATGGGGGAACGAGCAATAGTCACGTAACAGCGCCGCTCACCACAACTTCCAACGATTTGCTTGACCATCTAGATGTTTTATCAAACCTGGCCCGTGAACGTGAGCAAGATGCCAATTCCCTGTGGTACTGCGATGGCTTGAGTCATTTGACACAACGTCCATAATACCGGAGTCCTGGTCGCGTGCTTGTTCTTGAAATAAAGATAGTAATAGCGGCGCCCCGCAGTCTCGGCCGCTGTCAATAGAGTCGCCGTTTGCCGATCAGCAGTGCATGTGCTTGTCGGGTCATCCCTGTCCACGCAGCCGCCGTCCTCCGAGCTTTCTTGGTTGGCAAAAGCACATGCAAGTCCGTACTGTAAGCGGGCCAATTGAACGCTTGGACACCCAGGACCCCCGAACTCGGCAAGCTTTCATGGCCGCACGCTCACTCCGAATAATGATCCTCGGAACCTGCGGACGAAAGAACACTCACAAGAGGGAGTGTGACACGCAATATACGGTGAATACTGGTGCCTGCTTTTGCTTTCATGATTCTGCCCCCCTTTTCCCTTCCTTCCTTTTTTCTTTTTTCTTTTCGGCATTCTCCCCCACTGAGCCTTGCTGTGCTTACTTGTCAGGCGTCTCCGCATATATTGATTGGAGGCCGTCTCACCCAGGTTTGAAAACCGGTGACGTCGAGCTGCGGCAGGACCAGCCAAGACCGAGAAGCCGCCCCCGGCCACAGCGACGGCGACCACGCCGAGCATTGGCCAGTCACCAGCGAGCCATTCACTCTTACCTGCACATTTGCTCCATCGCTGTCATCTGGCAGTCATCGCCACGAGCTGGAAACGCGCAGTACGGTCTGCTGACAGCTAGTTGACCCCACCATCCCGCCATGGCTCCTGCATCATCATCATCGTCTCTTTCTCCCTCGCTAGCGAGACTCAACACCATTGCAAATCACATAGTGCCCGCCATGGCTGCTGCGACCAATTTCCCCAGTGACGCTGTCCCGCAAGCTCCAGAGGATCCCCTCTTTGGGCTTGCACGAGCATATAAGGCTGATACCAGTCGCGACAAGGTTGACCTGGTGCGTGCAATTTGGCATATGGCGTGAGCTGCCGTATCAATTCCTCTGCATCCCTTGATACGATCGCCCGGCTTGGTATACAAGACTCACGCTGACACTGCCGAATCAGGGTATCGGTGCTTATCGCGACGACGATGCTAAACCGTGGGTTCTCCCCGTCGTCAAAAAGGTATGGAGCCTGCTTGTGACTGTGCTCTTGTGTGTCCTTGAGTCCTACGAACCATATGACACACGACGACACGCGCCATTACACACACATGACGAAGCCAGCTTCCTCGCTACCAAGCCAACGCGTCACTGTGAGAATGAAGTCATCGACTCACGCTGTACACCCAGTCCTTCAGCGAAAAAGGCTTCAATTTTTGCTTACGAGCAGGGCTTATTTGTTCAAGCTCTGTTATTGATGCACCCAATGTCATACAGCTTTTAGCGATCATTGCATTTATCAGCTTGCTGAGCCGGAGAGCATGCAGTCAGGGATCGTGCCCAACCATAGGAACATCAATTACTAACAGCGAGTGTTGGATAGGCCGACGAAATTCTCCGAAACAACCCCGAATTGAATCACGAATACGCCCCCATTGCTGGGATTCCAGAGTTCACTTCGAAGGCAGCCGAGCTGATCCTTGGCGCCGATTCCCCAGCTCTCAAGGAGAAGCGGGCCACTTCAGTGCAGACCATCTCCGGCACCGGAGCCGTTCACCTCGGTGCTCTTTTCCTTGCCAAGTTCTTCAAGGGCAACAGAACCGTGTATCTGTCCAACCCAACATGGGCTAACCACAAACAAATCTTCGGAAACGTCGGTCTCCAAGTTGCTGATTACCCCTACTTTTCAAAGAAGACGAATGGCTTGGATTGGGACGGTATGAAATCTGCCATCCAAAATGCTCCCGATCACTCCATTATTCTTCTGCATCCTTGCGCACACAACCCCACCGGGGTTGACCCAACACTGGATCAATGGAAAGAGCTCGCTGGAATAATTGCCCAGAAGAAACACTTCCCGTTCTTTGACTGCGCATACCAGGGATTTGCATCCGGCAAGCTTGCCCAGGATGCTGCTGCCGTTCGCTACTTCATCGAGCAAGGGTTCGAGACGGTTGTCTGCCAGAGTTTTGCAAAGAACTTTGGCCTGTACGGCGAGCGGGCTGGCTGCTTCCACGCTATAACCGGACCCAGCTCCGATGCCAGCGCCACCATCTCCAGAATCGGCTCGCAGCTGGCCATTCTCCAACGATCTGAGATCTCCAATCCCCCTCTGTACGGCGCTCGCATCGCCGCCACGGTGCTGAACGACGCCGACTTGTTCGCTGAATGGGAGGAAAACCTGCGCACCATGTCCGGCCGCATCATCAACATGCGCGACGAACTGCGGTCGAGGCTCGAAAAGCTTGGCACGCCAGGAACGTGGAACCACATCACTGACCAAATTGGCATGTTCAGTTTTACAGGATTGTCAGAAGCTCAGGTCGAAAAGCTCCGTGAGGAACACCACATTTACATGACCAAGAACGGGCGCATTTCCATGGCTGGGCTCAACTCTAAGAACATTGACCGCGTTGCCAAAGCTTTCGACAAGGTCGTGAAAGAAACGCAGTGAGCATAGGGTCGTGAGACAATGATGAGATAGGCAGAGCGAGAGGAAACAAGACGATGTACATGACACGTTTCGCGTGAATGTCGTTCGGAGGTACCCATCGAAGAAAAACATATCTGATGTATGCGTTCCTTGACTCGTGGAACGAGGACTATGTCAGTGGAATGATGTGAATGCGTCGGATGGTGGAAAAGGTGCAAAGACACTTGGTGGTGATGAATCAATGCAGTGTTGGCCGCCTTGTCGGGCGATGCAATACGGTCGGTCGTTCGCTGCTGCCAGTGGGGCACCACATGGCTGTTGGAGGGGACCAAGTCGGGCCTCTGGCCATCCAAGATCACACTTCTAACATGGTGCATGTGCGCGACAAAACGCGATATTCCAACTTTGACCACCTCACGATGTCGTTGAGGCCATGCGTGCGTGTCTGCTGACCGCCAAGAGCCGACTTGGCCAAGCACAAAGAACAAGCTGTTGTCGTCCGAGGCCCCAAAGAGGCCTCGCCCGTCTGCACTCAATGCGTAAGCGCCTGGGCCCCGTCACGGATCTTCCAGCGCTTTCTCTGCCACCGACACGCGCCTTGGTCAGCGACCGGTCGTCTGTCTCATCGGACCCTTGACGAAGCCATCGTCTGCCTGGACGCCCACGCAGTCACCGGCCGCTTCCTTCTCGTCTGCACAGACATACATAAACCCCCCAAGCAAGCAGGCCGACGCCATCTCGCACCATGTCTTCATTTCCAGACCCTGACTCCCACCAGGGGACGAGCTACGTGATGAGAGACAAGCACGATGCCGCCTTGGTGGGCACGCACTGTCAATACGAGTACTGTAACCAGCTCGACTTCCTCCCTTTCCTGTGCCAATCATGTACGAGGACGTACTGCCTGGACCACAGGACAGAAGCCTCCCACAAGTGCGCCAACGCCGGCGCGTGGGCAGGCCGTAGGCGCATGGCCAACCTGACCAAGCCATCCATCGGGCAGGGCAGAACACTTCGCGACAAGGTATCCGAGAAGCCATGCGCGTGTCCGGACTGCAAGACCGTCGTGGGCACCTCACTCACGCCCGGCGTGCACTGCGACTCTTGTAATCGGGACTACTGCCTGAAGCATCGACTAAGGGAGGATCACGACTGCAAGAACCTGGTGCCGATTGGAGCGCGCGCGGCAACTCTGCAGATTGACGTGGCGCAGAAGACGAAATCGGCCCTGGACAGGTTGCGGGCCTGGGGGTCAGCCAAGAAGGAGCAGGCCGGGCGGGCGCTGCCCAAGGCGAAGCCCAGTTCTGCTGCGGCGCGGATCGTGGCGACGAGGAAGCTCAAGGAGACGGCCAAGGGGGATAAGAAGGTGGCCGAGGACAAGCGCGTGTACCTGTACGTCGAGGCCGAGGCGGAGACGACGAGAGCCAAGTTGCCCCGGGGCGAGTTCTTCTTCTCGCGTGACTGGGTCGTCGGACGGTTGTTGGACCAGGCGGCTTCTGGTCTGCAGGTGCAGAACGTCAATAACCAGAGCTCGGATGAGAAGGACAAGTTGCGCGTCTTTCATGTCGAGGGGGGCCGGGTGCTGGATTACGCTGAGAAGGTTGGCGCTGTGCTGCAGAGCGGAAATACTGTCATATTGTTGAGGGGCATTGGGCCGCCCGTAGATTTGATAGAGGTTTAATTGATGCTGAACTTTGGGGCGTCAATATCAGACCTGGTGTCATGACGTTATCCAAACATTGTAGGGAAAGGGGCTGAAGACAAGATATGGAGACCTCCTTCTTTGGAACGTCAATGCGAAGCCTTTTTGCCATGGGCAACGAAGGCACCAAGTTCGACCACGGCACAGGGCATGAACGGACTGAGCGGGCACGGGTCGTAATCTACGCCGCCTGCTCGCGTAGCGGACAATGCTTCAATCGATATCTTGTTTCATCCTAGTTTCCAGTTTCTCATTGTTTTCAAAGTGCCAGCTTACTCTACTATTAGAGCTGCATCGTTCACCTCCTCGTCATCAGCGTCGTCATCTCCAACAGGAAAGAAGCTCGATGTGAGGTGCGGCTTCGCGTCGCCCTCTTGAACCTCTTCAAACCCTTCAGGTAGGAAACCGCCTGCCGAATCCTCGTCCTGCTCGGGTGCAGAGGCAATTAGGCCTGTTCCCGTAGATCTGCCACGCCCAAAGACAATCACATCGTCCTTCACTTCACCGTATTCTTGTCGGATCCTCTCTACGATCCGCAGGCCCATGATGAACTTGCGCCACTTGGCTAGAGCTGCCTTGCGGCGTTTCTCGTCTTCCTTTCTCTTGCGCTCCGCCTCCGCCTTCTCCAGCTCGGCCATGACGACATCGTGATTCTCTTCCGCGATGACAACACCGTGAATGACTGGCACGGCCATGCGATGACCGAACTCGAAACCAACCACTGCCTCTGCAAAGTCGATCTCCAGCCGTTTGCAGACCTTGACGACGCCGCGAAAAGGAATATGTACAGCACCTTCGGGACACATGTGTTCCGCGAATAAGTCGATGTTCCTAGGCGACTGGATTAACATCACGCACACGGTACGCCAGCGTCGTTGGACATACCCATAATCGTTTTTTGGAATGACCCCGTTCTCGATGGGCGGGGGAATGATCCAATCTGTCTGTTCGTGACTGAACAGGCCTTGTAGGACCTTTTCTCCGGTGGCGGCCTCTGCTTCCAAGATTTCTCTTTTTCTGTTGAGCGTTGCTGCACGGTACGGCACTCTTTTGAGCGGTTGCTCGCCCAACAGCGGCGCTCGTCCTTGTTTGTGCCAAGTCTCTGCGCTCTTGACTTGTACAACGTCTGACCTCCGAAACACGTCTTCCTCTTCGATTTTCCCTCCTTTTGATTTGTTGCGGAACTTCTTGATCGGCGCGGCCCCAGACTTGAAGGCTTCTTCTCGTTTGAGGTGCCTCTCGAGAACAAAGTCTTTCGATTGCTTGTAGTACTGGAGCGTCTCCTCCCCTTCCTTGACCTCTTTTTTTTCCGGTTCGGCAGCCTTGAGATCTGTGCTGTCCTCGTCTTGATCCGTCTCAGTGACGGGATGGCTTCGAGGTCCTCTTCGATACCCTGTCATTGTGTGCTCGAACCAATCGAACTCGTCGTAGCGCTTGACTTTGCCGTTGCGATTGTGCCTAGGAATCTTCTCCACAGGAAACCGCACTCCTTTAGTTCTTCCCGGCATCATCTGTTTTTTCACGTAACGGACAGTCACGTCCTTGGCAGTGCCATCGGACGAGTAGCCGACGACATAGCCCATGACTTGCCTGGCCTTGTCTGCCTTTTGTCCTCGAGGTTCGAACGATTCCACGAGCTCTCGGTTTGTCGCAACCGAGCCCTTGACGACTGCGTCAACTGGTAAGTATTTCTTGGTAATAGGGGACAGTACTTCTGTCCAGTAATGGGGATAGTCTAATTCGGCGTCGTATTTATGTGTACTGGCCACCCTTTTCCTGGGAGAGGCTTCCATCTCTAAGACTGATTCGTCATCAGAATCCGTGTGCTCTAGTCGTAAGTCGTCGTCATCTTCCGGTGAAGGGTCGTGCTGGGCTTTTGAGGTGATACGGCGTGACCTTGACTGCTTGGGTGCAAGGGATCTTTTCGAAGATTTCTGTGATGCCGTCTTCGACTTTTTCACCGTCTGCTTTTCATTACTTTTGGTACCTGCTGAAGGAGGTTTTTCAGGATCAGCATCTTCCATCTTGTTCCAGCCGAAACCCAGCGGCTGCAAGCTGGCCACCATGCGCGCCTCGAGTCCGAGCCCACGCAGTAGTGCCGTGAATAGTTGCGCTCCCATATCCCGACTTCCCTGGCACAAGCTGGCGCACCGGCGATAATCACGCAGACTCGCAGTCCTTTCTCCAAATTGGACTTGATCTGCAAAGCCCTCCTTATAAGCCTTGGTCAGCCGGTCAAGTCTCTCCAAGGCCATATAACCCCATTTTCTTATGCCAGGAGAGGTGATCTTGAATCTCTGTTTCCACCATGATGCAAGTGATTGCATGAGCCGAAAAAGCGGATCGCCATGGCTCATGTCTACAGCGCCCTCTTCCAACTTTTGTGCGGCATCACCCCAATCGCGAGAGTCGCGCGGCTTCCGGTTTCCTTTTGGACCACCCCTCGCCTTGACTCGAGTGGGTGGTTTTGCAAGTCCTGACGCGGCTTTCCACCGCTCAACCTCATCCCACATCTTCGCAGGAAGGTGGGAAATCATGATTGCTTGGACCTCTGTGTCACACAGCCATGAATTGCGCACGGCATTGTGCCAGAGCAGGGACATGACATGCATGCAATGTGTAGCTTTTCGCACCGCTTTCTCTCGCTTAGAGGGACCTTTTCTGTCGCCGTAAACGTTGGTCAGAGACATGCGCGTGTCCTTGTGCAGCGTCAGGTCCAGATCGCCAGATACAATAGGGACTGTCGAGCTGGCATCGTTCGGTGCCTCGACATCTTCAAACTCAAAGTCCTCATCGCCTTCGTCCTCGTCTTCTTCTTCCTCTCCTGATGCTTTACCCAGACGCTTTGTCAGCGCAACGTCCTCAAATTCTTGATCCGACAAGGACGTCAGCGAGCTGCTGCTGCTCCTGTCATTATCCAGATGTTGTAGAATTGAAGCAGAGCTCTGGCCGGATAGTGGCGTGGCAGTCGCGTCCAGATCGTCATAGAGAGTGGGCTTGCGTTTCTTCGCGCGAGTCGAAGCAGCACCACTGCCAGCGCCATTTGTTTTGCCAACCTTTTCTAGGTCTGGAGAACTGCGCAGCCTCTTGCGTGGCACAAGAGGTGGCATCTTGATGCGGTGTGCACCGCAATGCACACTGAATTGACACTCGAGCCATTCACGGCTTTGCGCAAAAGATGGAGCATGGCGTCATCGGGCTGGCGCGCCTATTCACGAAACCACGTGATGACCTCGAGTCTACGATCAACTGTTACTGCCTGTTTGCCTACACTTTTCAATATCTACCGGGGAAAAGGGCAATTATTGTCATGGAACATGGTGTGGCATTTGACTCAAAGTCGAATTAATCCTGCACGCCTCAAGACCTGACGACGAGGTGGAAGACTGCCCAGGCCTGTCGTCCCAGCGCACGTGTCGGGACAAACACTGACCAGTAAAGAGTGCAGCTTACAGTACATGGCTATGCTAATTATTCGTGGGAGGAAATGACCATGGGCAGCATTTACCTCAATGAGCGAATTTGCAGGACGATTCATTAGACGGAGGAGGAAGACGCATCATCGACCTTTGCCAAACATCTCATGCCATTTGCCCCTGCTTCCTGTATCGGCGAGCTTGTCTGACCGTGCAGACATGTCAGGAACTGCCTCAAGTTCCACTGTCTCGTGGATGGTTGAGACGATTGCGAGTTCTCGCCTGGATGACTCCTGTCCAGGCCTCGGCGACAAGAGAAAAAGGGCGTTCGACGTGTTCTTCTGTCTCAGGTTATATGACTTTTCCGGTGTACGCAATATGGCGGAAGCATCTGAAGACTCCAAGGTGAGTCTGGAGATGTCAGTCTGTGATTGAGAATGTGGGGGAGACGGCGCGGGAGAGAGGCACTGACACAGGACCGGTGTCGGATTCGAGCAAGTTTGCCAGGTCGGGAGGGAGTTCCAGCAGACGATAACCTGCGTCGTCTGGATGATGAATCAGGTCAATCTCCCCACTTTGCTCAGGCATGATGGTAAATCTACGGCATCCAACGAAAAGGATGATGTATGGAGTGGCCGTGGTGTGAACTACTGCTAGATCGTTTCGTGGGCCTCTATGCAGTTCCTGGGGTCTTGTAGCCTTACAATTGAGGCATCACCCACGGATGACCGCATACAGCTTCTGCGACTCAATTGGTATCGTCCATGTCCACCCGTCACATGTCTTGGCATAGCTCTTGAGGAAACAACAATCTTTCGCAGGCTACCTGTACAAATGCGACAAGGCTTGGGCGGCGCGTCGCGAGACACCGGAGCCGGTCTGATGCATGGAGTGCCAAGAGGCCGGTAATAGCCGGTGGGCTTTTGTTTACAGTGGATTCCCGTGAGGCGCAATCAGGCCAAACGCGTCTGGCGCGTCACCCGCAGGCCAAGCTAGGTGCGAAAGGGCCGGTGCTCGCCGTCAACTTCATCTCTATTCCTGGAGTCGCTGCTACTTGGAGGGGAAGCATGCCGAGCGAGACAATTACAGGGCAAAGCAGGGCAAGACACGCCCCATGATTTTCTCGAATCCCCCACGCTTATCTGCAGCTGCAAAGGCCCACTCAAATCACCACGAGCCACTGTCTCTGCTTTCTGAATCGACAACACACACACAAGCTGCGGCGACAAACACGGCTGGGCCATGAGTCCGGCCCATTGATGAGACCATGGTGCGTGTGACGGACGATCCGGCGCTCTCGCCCGACGATCTCACCCTCTACCACGCTTCTGATCCTCTGCTTGGCCACCTTCCTGTCCTCGTCTTCCACGGCTCTTCAACAACGGCCAACCACAACCTCAATAGCTCTCGCATTCAGATACACGTTTTGTCGCCGGCAGGCTTCCAGTCTTTCCAACGAGTGACCATCTCGCCGAGTTCACCTTACTATAGCGTCGTCAATTACCTACCGCGTGAAGTCCAAGTCGATGAAATTTACCGTGGCTTGGCATTTGGTTTGTTTAAGTACTTTTCAGATCTATCCAATGGGGTCAAGCTTTATCTCAAGAACATCTATCCAACAAGGGCAAAGCGGCCGGGGAGTACGCCAGTGCTCTTTGGCGAGCAACATGCCGCTGATCTGGTCCAGTCCATGGTCAAGAGCGACTTGACCGCAGAGGTCATTACATCCTTACAGGACGCTTTCCAGGCACAATACATCAACCACGTAGACATTGATCTTGTCCTACCTCCTGGCGCAATAGTGCCCCTCCAACCCGCCGATATGGAGGATGTGCCCGACAATGAAGACGATATCCTTGATCCGACTTTACGGCAGTACAGCGGCTACACGCCTCTCATCAAGCTGCTCGGCGAGCCCATCTTCCTTCCCACCAGCAAATTACGCCGCGCACCTTCAAAGCCAACTTCATTGAATCGCGGCAGAACATTCACCAAGGAACAGAAGTACGATTTGCGCATGAAGCTTGCCGAGCTGGTTGATACGGAGGAGAGATACGTGATGAAGCTTCGAGAGCTGGTCCACAGCGTTGCCAAAGAGTTTCGAGAGAACTCTAGGGCGAGGTCCGAGGGAAGCTCGAGTCCTTCCGAAGAGGAGTTGGAAAGATTGTTTCCGAGCTCAGCAGATCGCATTCTGCAACTAAACTCGGCATTTGTGCAACAGCTGCGGAGGACGATGGATGACAGTGAAGAAAGCGCACTCAGGGACATGGAACAGACAACAGCTCACCTCGATCATCTCAAATCGTCACAGTCTACTCGTCCCAAAGATCCCACCGGAGCTTTGAGCATGGCCAGGCTGTTCAATGAATGGTTTCCAAAGTTTACCCAAAGCTACCAGGATTATATCAAGGCCAGCCAGCATTTTCCAACTTTGCTCAACTCTTTTCTCGATCATCAATCCAGCTTCAAACAACGTGTGCTGCAGTCTGGCGAACAGACCATCAGGTCTATCCTCATTGAACCAGTGCAGCGCTTGCCTCGTTACAGCCTCTTGATAGATCAAATAATTGGTTCATTGCCCCTCACTCATCCCGCTCTACAACCAATGCTCAAGGCCCGCGACATTATCACGAACATCTGTTCAATGGATGATCCACTGCCTGATAAGCCTCATGTTGCCAATAGACTTCGAAATTTGGTCGAGTCCTGGCCGAAAAACTTCGAGCCGGAAGGCCGAGTTGTAGCGGCAGCTGACGTTCTCGAGCTCGCGCCTCAAAGCCAAGATGCGCCCGAGGCGAAGAATTCTGACATTTTGCTTCTGTTCCCTGAATGCGTGCTTATTCTGAGGAAGACTACATCTGCCATGACAGGCCGAGATCTGCTTCGGGAGATTGATAAGCCTTCCGCGGCAGAGCTTCTGATCTCCATGACGAACGCTGCCGGTGGTCCCTCATCGTACCAATTCGCCTTCGTCGGATGGTACAGTCTTGCAGACGTCCGTTTCACAGAGTCGGCCGACGGATCATTAATCTGGATGACGTCAACTACTACAGTAAACAATCCACACGAAGGGCGATACAAGACTCCTAAAGCGGCCACATCACGCTGCTTTCTTCTGCAGGAGTCATTCGAGGGGCGGTCCAGCAGGTGGTGTGAGGACGTAGCCAAAGCAAGAATCGAAGCCCGCTTCTCAGAAGCCGAGAGGGAAGATCCCTGTTGGACTCTGCGATCGGTACGCATGCAAGATAACAATCTTGTGCTTCACATGGCAGTATTCCAGGAGGGCGCGCATCAACTAGTGGAAGGCCGACGAGAGCCAGCTCCGATACGAATTGTCGTTGATCACGAAAAGGGCACGAAGGGAGCGCCCGTCGGTCATTACGGAGTCGAAATCGCGGTGAACTTGTCCAGCAATAATATGAAGCGAATGTCCCTTCTGACGGCGGGGCTGAAAGGAAGGCAATTCCAGGATGATGTTGACCTGGACGACTTGATGTCAGTGCTGTCTCGTCGTTGTAAGTGCCGTTCTTTGGAAACTTGAAGACAAAAACCTCTAGTTTTTTTAACATCAGCGTTGGTAGTCATTCAACTCTTGAGCTCTCACTACGACGTTTCCAATCCAGAATTAACAGGTCCTCTGGTGTCTTACTACACCAAAACTCTCAGGGGGCTGAAGCTATCGTCCAGCAAAGCGGAGAAGACTAGATCATTCCTAACGGCCTCACCGGTCAAACTCTTCTCGAGCCTGTGGCACAGCTCTAACGGTGCGACGAACAATGAGGAGAGCACGCCCGGTATTGTGGTGTCAGGTGTTCACAGTCAACGGACACCGTCCTTACACAGATCGAATAGTTTTCAGTCTATGTTCGGTTCGATCAGGGGCAAAGACAGTCGTCCAAACACCGCTGACGAGAAACCGGAGAATCCTCTGTTCAGGCTGGAGCAAACATTCACAGGGTTCGTAGCAGCATTACAATCGCGCAAAGGTGCCATCGTCGGACGATCACTACTCAATCGGTCGTTTGTGGACGAGCTCATCGTCAATGATATTTATAACAGACTCATTGAAAGTCCTTTCGACTTTGAGACTGCTCCCGAAACAGGGACAGAGGCGATCTTTGTAGCTTTCGAAAAGTTCCTGCATATAGCTTGGGCACGGCAAATTGGTCCGGTCATGACAATGCATGCCATGGACACTTTACTGGAAAGGGCGAACAAGAGAGTGCCGGGGGATTTTGCTGACTTTGTCAAATTTCTGTTCAGAGAAATGGCGCCACAGAATCGACGCGCTCTCGTGGCTATTATCAAACTTCTCGCTGATCTTTTGGACGGCTGCGATAACGACAGTGACAGGGGCGCATTGACCGTTGCCTTCTCGGAGCTTCTTGTCACGCAAGGCGATGCTCATAACTACATTAATCTTCTGGATCGGTTGGTCCAGGATTCTGACAGGATAGTCAACGACGCCAACGCAGGCCAAGATGCGGGTCATGATGAAAACCTTGCACAATCAAACCCTGGGTCACTGACATCCAGCTACCGTTACGGGAAAGCTCATACTGGCTCGTTGACATCTAATGCATCGTCTCTCCGCCGCAAATTTGGCCTCGATGCGTTTCTTCATCGAGATGAGAGACCGTCCATGTGGCGAACATTGAGCAAGCATCGAAATCCCGCTACCGGAGATACATCTAGCTTGTCACGCGGCGGCAACATGGACGGGGGTCAATCGATGGATGACAATAGCTTCCCAAAACGGTCAAGTCGACGAGGCACGTCTCGAGATAGGCCGACGTTAGCAGGGGCATTCGACGAGCACCCAGGCCGACCCGCTAGCTCACATCGACTAGATTTTCCACTGGACACCATCGGAGAACCGTCCTCGGTCGTCCGTCCGGCACCGAAAACATTAAAGAAGAAACGACGAAGCTCTCTGTCGGATCTCAAAGGGCTCATGGCCTCGGCTACCTTGGACGACGTGGAAGCGAAGCCATTGCAGGCGGCCACACCGACTACAGACACGGCCAAGACGAACAATGTCAATTCGAAAGCTCCGCTATCACCTGTAACCTCTGTGAGCCCCGTCGTTGCAGGAGGCTTTGAAAGCTCGAAATCAAAGGAGAAGGAAAATCTGGGTAGTCCATCCAAAGTTTTGTCGAATGCGTACGCACCTGCCACAGTCCCTCGAGATCCCGTATTCCCGAGCAAAACAACCAGACATATCAAAGCTCTCTCAGTAACGGCCATTCCCACATTAAGGCAGACCAAATCCACATCGGGAATAGAACAAGCAGCACGTCCGGACAGCCCGACTCGTCCCATCGGGCCACGAGTTCGAGTTCACTCTAGTCAAAAGCTCAAAGAACGCCTCGACTCCGAGATGCGCGTTGCTCAAGAAGTAGATTCGTCACTAAAGACTGAGCTAGCCAAGATTGGAGACGAGATTGCACTCGTGAACCAGGCTCGCTCGCCCAGTTCGCAAGTTGCAGATATGAATGATTTTGCGATTTCACTGGGAGAGTTGGAGAAGAAAATTCAAATTATGATGCAGGCACTACATGGGAAACAAGCAGACACCCATCGGGACTTTGACACGGCGCTGAAGTCTGCCGAGTCCAAAGTGCGGGCCATTGATCAGTTGCATAAGGAAGTTGTGGCTGAAAACGAATTGCTCTATGAGAAGTACAATGGAGAGTTGAGCAGAATTATCAAAGCAGTCAAGGGCAAGACCAGAGAGGATAAGGACGAGCTCGTGGCGAAGCTCAGAGACCAAAGCGAAGAGACAGCACGTATGAAGAAGGAGAATGCCCGGTTGAAAAGGGAGCTCGTCAGCCTGCGAGCCATGATGAGAGGCACAGGATAAGTGTTTTTGCGTCTCCGGAGTCTTGGCAGCCTGATGAAGAAATACTGGAAAAGAACGAGGTAATGAGACATTGCGGAAAATGAGAAATGAGCTCTTTGGACAGCATTATGTACGGAATTTGTATTCTACAGGGTTGACTACAGCCCCTAACACCGTTCGGGTCATCTTAATGAGATGTTGAGGGCGAAGGAACACAATGGTGTGCAGGGAGAGCACACTGCATCTCGGATGAGGAGCGGCGCTGCTCATGACAAGAGTCGAAAAATAGACTGTATGAAAAGTCGAATCGGCCCAAGAATTCTCATGCCTAAGAATGCGACGTTGCTGAACGCGATGCTCGAGCAGACGGCGTAGGAGACTCGGCCTTGACCTGTTCAACCCAGCACTCGAAGAAGAGTGGACCGACCTGGACAGATCGAACGGGAACGGTAGATATGCTTGATCTGTTTCCGGCAATTTGTTTACCGGGTTCAGACGGAATCCAGACCTGAGGATGCTATATGGCAAAGTCAGTCTTCTACGAAATGCCGTTTTCGGACAGCGGTTCCTCCTATGGAGCCTAAACAGGTAACGACAACTTGAGTCTGTCTCTCAATTTGTTTTCTCTGTCTTTTTTCTTTTGTGTGATCCAATCAGAAGACGTACTCGAATAGGCGCTTCAGCAGAATCACGCAGTTCAAGAGCCAGCGTAAACGTACAACCTTCTGGCAAGGGGAAAAGACGCTGGGCGGCATGGGCGAGTCTGGCCAGTGCACCTCTCAGAGCCTCATGGGCATCGGTCTCAACGGACTCCTCGTCTACCGGCTCGTCGGGAAGCGGCGGAAAGGACTGAACGTCAAATATCCAGCGCTCTAAAACGGCCAGCGAGGACGGTGCGTGAACGACGAGCGCAACATGTCGGACTTGACCGGCGCGTAGCTGGACAGCAGCTGCGACAATGGCATCGCGTACCCAGGCGCAGACGCCAGGGTGACGAGACTGATGGACAGCTAGGCCATAGGCGTGGGTGCTGAGGAAGGTCGTCGCCGGATAGAGTTTGCGCTGGTATAGGATGGAATGGATGGCAACGGTGAGAAAATTGGTAAAGGACGAGAATAGATAAGAGGCTTGAGACAATGTCACGGAAGTGTCGGCGGCTTCTCGGGACATTGCTCTTTCCCTTCAGATCTATGCTCCAAAGCAAGGAGGGTGGAAGGGAGCTGGTGATGTGCAGACACCACCGCACTTGTGCGTGTGCGTGTATGCTGCAAGACGGAATGACGACGAGAAATGTAGTCAAGCATCACGTGATGTGGTGTCTTCGGACGAACGCGTACTGCTGGCATTTAAAGTTTGCATGGCTTTTCCAGCTTCGCTGCAAGCCCAGACACGCAAAGTTGAAAGCAGTTGATGCCGGACGCAGACTAGCAGCTCCAGGATCTCGGTCCCGCTGCAGTCAAGACATTGGCGGGAATACTGCAGCAATGTCTCGCGTAGCTTCTCTGTCCAGATCTGCCCATCTGCAGCAGCTCCCCACCTTGACGCGTGGGGGCGAGGCTTGCCGAATGCAGGCCCGCTTGTCCCCCGCTAAGATGGATCCATGCAATTGGTAACCAGGTCACTATAACACGCCTTGTCCGTCCCTAATAGGCTTCCGTTCCTTATTCTTCGGTTCCTGGTCGCAAACGGAAAGACGATGCTGACCCGACAGGCTGGAACGGTAGGCACAGCGGCACGACCACAGCATCGGGTCTATTGACCTCCTTTGAATGACTTGATGATCATTATTCGTGCGCCAGACGAAAAAGTGAGAGATTACTCGTGAATATTACACGGCGCGGCTGCCTATATTGCAGATAGTACTAAGCAGGTGCGCTTCTCATTGGAAAGAGCGATCGACGACGACCCGTGGAAGGTGTTCGAGCAGACTCGTTACGGCCTAGCCCCTCGCCTATTAGCGGCCTCCCCGCTTTGATGACTTGCAACGACCGCTAGATGAACTGTCTTGCTACTAGAACTCTCATCATTCATACCAGACCAGCTTCTTTCGTAGATTTCCACGATTGCAGCCTCGCTTTCTACAGAAATGGCGCCGTACCAAGCACCAAAAGCGCTAACACAAGTCTCTCGCGACTCTCGCTGCGATCTGCCCAACGAAGGTTGGATAACTCCAGGTGAGAGCAGCCATATCTATCACTCAAACCACGTCTTAATGCAATGTTCTAACATGTGGCAAGATTAAAATAGCCTGCAGACGAATCACGCAAAAGTCAAGCGTTTCGTGCCATAAAGACAGCTGGTGAAAAAATGCGCCAGGCACAGGTAGCGCCATGGCTCCTGCTAAGCTACAATGCGCTCTTCACTTTATTTCGCAACGGCTTCGACACCATCGTGGAGCTTGCTGTACCTTTACGCGTTAGTACCAGTCACTCAAGTCTAGCGCTGACCGGAAACACTGTAGCATCTTCTTCTCCCAAACAATGAATCAGTGTACGAGTTAATGCCTCTCGTAGTTGAAGACCTGTCTTGATCGATGACGTCGGGCGCCAAGTCGACAAGAGAATGGGATTGCTGATCGGAGTCGCTTGCAGAATCGCGTGCTGCGGCTATCGTTAGAATAATGGCAGGGCCATATTGCAGATGAGCCGTATATATGACTATCCTCTTTAAGCTTGTGCTGCCGTCTGTTCCTCCACCCTTTCGTCTTACATTCCGTCATACGGTAGACGTTCGCTTGTGAATCGGCCTTTGGAGTTCTGTACGGATTCGTACGCTCGGGAACTTGTTTGTTCCTTTTGAATCCTACGGAGGGAAAAGGAAAAGAGTAAGGAAAAACATCACGATACTTGCAGCATATCATCACTCGTTACCTCTCAGTAAATCTCAGTACTGGTTGATTTAGAGACCATGAAGAAAGTCTCGCCCGGCATTGCCGGCAGGGCGCTCGCCTTGCTGGCATTGCTTCATGTCACGCCCGTTTTTGCTGCGAAGCGAGACGTTGTCACCCAAACGGTCACCATGACAACTTACATGGACTTATCGGTCTGCCAACAGCGTTGCGGTCAAACGTCAACTTTGATGGCTGGAACGATTCCCACGCCTTCGGTAGGTTCTCTGGGTGGCTCTGGCTCATCTGGACAACCTGCCATCCAGGGTCAGCCTGGAGGTGAGTCTGGCGGATCAGGTCAGTCTGGCGGAGGAAGTCAGCCTGGTGGTCAGGGAACGGTCGGTGGTCCGAGTGGTTCTCAGTCGGGAGCACCGACTCAAGCAGGTGGTTCCTCTGGGGCTCAGCCTGGTACTGCGGGTGACATTGGTGGTCAGGGACAGCCCGGTGCTCAAGGTCAATCTGGTGCTCAACCCGGCAGTCAATCCGGAACCCAGCCTGCTGGCCAGGGTCAACTGGGTGGCCAGTCTGGCGGACAAGGTCAAACCGGTCCTCAGGGACAGCCTGGCAGTCAATCTGGCGCTCAACCCGGAGGACAAGCTGGTCCTCAACCTGCAGGTCAAGGTCAGTCTGGGGACTCGTCGAATGTTCAACCGGGTGGTCAATCGAGTGGTCAGGGACAGCCTGGCGCTCAACTCGGTGGCCAATCTGGTATTCAACCGGCAGGTCAAGGTCAGTCCGGTGGACAGGGACAGCCTGGCGGGGGATCTGGATTTCAACCGAGCGATCAATCTGGTGGTCAAGCCGGTACACAGCCAGGAAGTCAAAGCCAAGCTGGAGGCTCATCAGGTATTCCATCCAGTCAGCAAGGTCAGGCTGGTACTCAGGGACAGCCTGCCAGTCAGTCCAACGCCATGCCTGGCACCCAAGCTGGACCTCAACCAGGAAATCAAGGTCAATCTGGCGGCTCATCGGGTGTCCAACCCGGTATTCAAGGACAGCCTAGTAGTGGATACCCTGTCGGTCAATCTGGCGGCCAAGGACAGCCCGGGACGCCAGGTCAACCCAATTCTCCTCCAGGCACTTCTTCCAATGGTCAAGGACAACCTGGCGTCGGATCTAACTCTCAGCCTAGCTATCCACTCGGCAATCAAGCTCAGCCTGGTAGTCAGTACGGACCCCTACCAAATGGTCAGGGCTCAGCTGCAGGTCAAGATCAACCCAGCAGCTCACCAAGTGGACAAGGGGGTAGCCAAGGAAATCAGAACCAGCCCGACGGTCAAACCGGCTCCCAGCCTAATGGTCAACCAGAACTACAACCGGGAAGCCAACCTGGAAATCAGGGGCAGCCAGCAGGTCAGCCTGACAGCCAGTCCAGCAGCCAACCAGGCACCGTGCCGTCTGGCCAGTCGGGAAACCAGCTTGGTGGAGGCGGACAACCTTCGGACCAATCTGGGGGCCAGCCCAGCAATCAACCCAATGGACAGTCCAACAACCAGCCAGGTCAGACTGGTGATCAACCAGGCCAACAGCCGTGGTATCCGATCTCTGGAATACCCGGAGGTTACGATGGAGGACTGGTCGCAGGGCCACCGCCATCGAGAACCATGACCGTGCCATACGAGACTCATCCGTGGCCTTGGCAGATCCAGACTACGAGTTATTCGACGGTCTTTCCTGAGTGCGAGACATGTACCGGCACAGTGTACATATGCACGCCAACGAATGTCCCTTACACAACCATCACCAATACCCAGATTCAGCCGAGTCCGGGTGTCGAGACGATAAAGCCGCCATGCCGCGCTTGCCAGGGCACCATCATCATCTATGAAATAGAGCAGACCACCATTTACTACAACGCGCAAGCACCCACAGCACCGATGGCAACAATCACAGTGACGGCTGGCCAGCCGCCAGCTCCGCCAGCTCCTACGGTTGTTACGACTGTCTTCACAACAGTCGTCAGTCCCGGAACGACCGTCACTTCAACCGTCACATTGATTCAATCACAGCCGGTTCCTACACCGAGCACTGTGACTATTTCCCAAACCGCGGCTTCTTCACCCCCTGTGACACTTACACAGACTGCGATCCAGACAGAGGTAGTAACGCAGACTGCCTCCGTGACGGAGATCGATTCTGTCACGCAGACTGTCTCTGTGACGCAAACTGCTTCTGTAACAGAGACTGATATTGCCTCTATCACAAAGACAGCCTCAATCACAGAGACTGACATTGCCTCTGTGACGGAGATCGATTCTGTGACGCAGACTGTCTCTGTAACGCAAACTGCTTCTGTAACAGAGACTGATATTGCCTCTATTACAAAGACAGCCTCTGTTACAGAGACGGAGATTGCCTCTGTGACAGAAACTGACTCTGTCACGCAAACGGCCTCTGTTACAGAGACGGCCCTTGTCACGCAGACGGCCTCTGTCACGGAAACTAAGATCGCCTCTATTACAGAGACTGAAATCGCCTCTGTTACACAGACGGCCTCTGTCACTGAGACCGAGATTGCCTCTTTGACGCAGATCGCCTCTATTACAGAAACTGAAATTGCCTCTGTTACGCAGACGGCTTCTGTTACGGAGACCGAGATTGCCTCTTTAACGCAGATCGCCTCTATTACGGAAACTAAAATCGCCTCTATTACAGAGACTGACATCGCCTCTTTGACGCAGACAGCCTCTGTTACGGAGACTGAAATCGCTTCTGTCACGCAGACAGAGATCGCTTCTTTGACACAGGTTGCCTCTGTCACGCAGACGGCCTCTCTCACGCAGACAAAGATCGACTCTTTGACGCAGGTTGCCTCTTTGACACAGACTGCCTCCGTGACGCAGACAGCCTCTGTTACAGAGACTGAGATCGCTTCTTTGACGCAGGTCGCCTCTGTGACGCAGACTGGGACTTCTTCTGTGACAGAGACTGAGATTGCCTCTGTGACAAATACTGCGTCTGTGACATACAGCTCGCCGATTGTCAATCCCTCGCAAGCTGGACCCTCAACAGAGACCATAATTGAGTCTATGTCTGGGAATTCAGCGTCAAGCTCGCCCGCTGTGAGCCAGTCTCAGCTTGGTCCCTCGACAGAGACAATCATGGCATCCGGTGGCTCTGGCTCTTCACAGTCTGGTCCCTCGACTGTCACTGTCGGTGAGTCTGGCCAGCCGAGTCCTTCGCAGCCTGGTCCCTCAACGGAGACCATCATCGAGTCTGGCAAGTCAAGTCCTGGTCCGTCAACCAAGACTGTGGACCAATCCGGCAAGACAAGTCCGTCGCAATCTGGTCCATCGACGCAAACTGTGATGGAGTCAGGCAAGCCGAGTCCGTCTCAGCCAGGCTCTTCGACCGAGACTATCATCGATTCTGGCAACTCTGGCTCTTCTCAAACACTTCCTTCAACAGAAACTTTTGTTCAATCTGGCAATCCCCTTCAGTCTCTGCCCAGCTCTTCCGCTGACTCTTCCACGAAGACGGTGGTTGAGTCTGGGATGCCTAATCCATCAACCGGTCCGTCAACGCAGACAATAGTGAAATCGTCTCCTGGAGGTCCAGGTCCCTCGACAGAGACCGTGGTCAACTCACTTCCTGGCAACTCGAGTCCTTCGACACAGACTATTGTGAAGTCATCTCCCGGTAGTTCGAGTCCCTCGACAGAGACCATAGTCAACTCACTTCCCGGCAACTCGAGTCCTTCGACACAGACTATTGTGAAGTCGTCTCCCGGTAGTCCGAGTCCCTCGACAGAGACCGTGATTGAGTCCTCCTTCGGCAATGTTCCTACTACGGAAACTATAATCAAGTCCTCCCCTGGAAGCGCTCCTACCACAGAGACTATTGTGAACTCTTCCCCTGTCGGCCCGAGTCTATCAACAGTGACTTCTCTTTCTGAAAACGGGCCAACAACAGAGACCATTGTGAAGTCCTCTCCTGGAAGCCTTCCGACCACAGAGACGATTGTGAACTCTGCCCCTGGGAACAGTCTAACGACAGAGACTATTGTCAGATCTTCTCCTGGAAGTTCTCCAACCACAGAGACGATTGTGAAGTCCGTCCAAGGAGATAGTCCAACAACGCAAACGGTCGTCAAGTCCTCCCCAGGGAGCGCTCCAACGACAGAAACGATTGTAAACTCTGTCCCTGGAAACGGACCAACGACGGAAACCATCGTCAAGTCCTCTCCTGGAAGTGCCCCAACCACAGAGACGATTGTAAACTCTGTCCCTGGAAACGGACCAACGACGGAAACCATCGTCAAGTCCTCTCCTGGAAGTGCCCCAACCACAGAGACGATTGTAAACTCCGTCCCTGGAAATGGTCTCATAACAGAAACCATCGTCAAGTCTTCCCCAGGGAGCGCTCCAACAACAGAGACTGTTATCAGGTCTCCATCTGGAAGCTCAAATGCCGCGACAGAAACGATGACCTCGCCTGGAAGTTCAAGTCCATCAACCGAGACCATCAAAGATACGTATTCCGGAAGTCCTAGTGTCGCTACGGAAACTATGGTGCAGACTTACCCGGGAACTCCAAGCTTCTCCACAGAGACTACAGTGAGATCATCTCCAGGAAGCCCGAATCCCACAACCGATATCATAGTCAAATCATACTCAGGAACCCCAAGTCTCTCGACAGAAGTCATTTACAAATCTTCTTCAGGAAGTCCAAGTCTTATGACCGAGACTGCCGTCAAATCGCCGGCAAATTCAAGCCCCTCAACGGAGACTATCATTAAGTCGTATCCAGGAAGCCCGAGCTTATCTACCGAGACTGTAGTGATTTCATCTCCAGGTAGCCCCAGTCCCACGACAAAGGTAGTAGTCAAGTCGTCTCCAGGAGCCCCGAGTCTCTCAACTGAAACTGTTGTCAACTCATCCCCGGGATCCTCGAGCGCAGCTACAGAAGAGATTGTGAAGTCCTCCCCAGGTACCCCGAGTATCTCTACAGAGACTGTCGTTAGGTCGTCTCCAGGCTCAGGTCCTACCACAGAAGTTATCGTCAAGTCATCGCCAGGAAGTCCAAGTGTTTCGACGGAGACTATGGAAAACTCCTATCCAGGAAGCACAAGTCCTACGACACAGATCATCGTCAAGTCTTCTCCTGGCACTCCAAGTCTGTCAACAGAAACTATCATCAAGTCATCTCCAGGCTCAAGTCCTACTACAGAAGTTATCGTCAAGTCATCGCCGGGAACTCCAAGTGTTTCGACGGAAACAATCGTGAATTCGTCTATAGGAAGTCCAAGCTCTCCTACAGAAACTGTGATCGAGTCAGGAAGCTCAGGCCCCTCACAATCAGGGGGCTCAACAAAGACAGTAGTACAGTCGGCCCCAAGCGTTACCGGCCCTATGACGGAGACCCTCGTCACGTCTGTTTCAGGAAGTTCGAGCCCTTCGACAGAAGTGATCACCGCGTCCGGCAAGCCGAGTCAATCGCAACTTGGTCCCTCGACGGAGACTGTCATTCAGTCATCTTTCGCAGGCTACACGGATACTGTTACCAACTCTGCCCCAGGAGCCACGACTTTATCGCAAACGAGTCCCTCGACAGCTACAATCATACAATCTGCTGCGGGGAGCTCTGTAAGCCCTTCGACTGAGACCATTATTCAGTCCTCTCTAGGAATCTCTTCGCAAATTGGCCCCTCGACTGTAATTGTGAGTCAGTCGTACACAGGAAGTTCAAGCTCATCGCAATCCACTGCTTCGACAAAGATCGTGACAGAGACTGCGCCCACGGGGCCTATTGGTGTTTATCCGATCTATTCGGAAAGCACGGCCATGACCAAAGTCTCTCAGACGACTTTATCGGCACCAACAACCTCGTCCATTGTGTCAAGCCGGGTCATCTCAAGCCAGGCGGTGACTGTCACGACTTCGAACAGTAAAGCTACAATGACAACCTATGTCAGATCCTCGGCGCTCACATCGCCGCTTCAGTCAAGCTCCAAGGCGTCGAGCAAGTCAACTAGCACAAAGCCTATCACAACGAGCACCTCAGTGAAGTCAAGCACATACGTGAAGCAAACTTCATTAATGCAATCTCGTGCCTCGAGTTCTAAAACCAGCAGCGCCCCCACAATGACTTACATCAGAACCTCCGTCATCAAGCCCAGCTCTACGAGTAAGCTGACTTCGACGATGTCAACCTACAAACCAAGCTCGTCAGTCAAGACGTCATCGTCAGTCCAAGCCAGCGCGAGAACAATATCTTCCGTCAAGCTGAGCTCAACAACAAAATATACTGCGAGTTCTTCGACTCTTTCAAGTATCACGTCTACGACTTTGAAGGTGATATCATCGAGCGCGCCTACCACGTCTGTCAAGACTGCCTCCTCAACAGTTTTGAGTGCGCCCTTGAGCTCGTCGGCAAGTACTAAGGGTGCTACTTACACCAAGGTCACTTCCGTGAAGTCGACTACCTCGCTTATGACAAGCACAAAGACGACTTCGACGGTTAAATATACTTCCTTGGCAACTTCGAGCACCAGATCTACCATAGTTTCCAGCTCGAAATCGATTTCGCCAGTCAAGTACACTTCCCGGACGACTCAGAGCACGAAGTCAACGACTTATTTGAGCTCTAAAGCTACCACGTACACAGCCTCTTCTTCAGTCAAACCGACCTCTTCTCTGATCACCAGCTCGAAGACGATCGTGACAAGCTCAAGGCCAACTTCGTCGGTCATGCTCACTTCAGTGGTGCTTTCGAGTTCAACGAAAAGCTCTTACACTCGACCAAGTGTGGCGACCACCAGTGTCAAGACGAGCAGTTATAAGATGACTTCATCGTTGACGACAAGCTCCAAGCTCAGCTCATTCACTCCGACCACGCAGGTATCTGCATACGTGAAGACAAGTTCGATAGTCTACAGCTCTCAACCGACTATGTCAACGGTCCTCACATCCAAGGCGACTTCACCATCGACAATCTCCATTAAGACCTCATCATCTCTCTCGACCACGCCGACGCTGTCAAGGTCTACATCAAGCACATCATTGCGTCCAACCCCCTCCACAACGCGGTCAACATATATTGAGACTTACCCAACCCCACAGACTACATACAAGCCTACCTCAAAGCCAGTCACGACGTCAGCTCCGACCACCGTCATGAGTAACAGTGGCGGCGGTTCTGGCGGCGGCTCTGGCGGAGGCTCTGGCGGAGGCTCTGGTGGCGGCTCCAGCGGTGGCTCCAGCGGCGGCTCTGGCGGAGGCTCTGGCGGCGGCTCTGGCGGCGGTTCTGGCGGAGGCTCTGGCGGAGGCTCTGGTGGTGGCAGTGGAGGATCATTCTCCGGTAGTGGCTCCGGTGGTTTCAGCGGCTCAGGTAGCGGAAGCTCGCCGTCCGGAAGCGGTTCTGGAGGTGGTAACAGTGGCTCGGGCAGCGGCGGTGGATCCGGATCTGGCTCATCGGCAGGCTCATCTGCGGGTTCATCAGCAGGCTCGTCATCAGGCTCGGGTGGTGGCTCCGGCGGTGGCTCCGGCGGTGGCTCCGGCGGTGGATCAGGATCCGGCTCATCGGCGGGCTCATCGGCAGGCTCATCTGCAGGTTCCTCATCAGGGTCAGGTGGTGGCTCAGGTGGTGGCTCAGGTGGCGGCTCCGGCGGAAGGTCGGGATCAGGCTCATCAGCCGGTTCGTCGGCAGGTTCTTCAGCAGGCTCTTCCTCGGGGTCAGGTGGTGGTTCTGGCGGGGGTTCCGGGGGAGGCTCGGGCGGACGGTCCGGATCTTCTGCCAACTCGTCAGCCAACTCGTCCGCGAACTCATCCGCGAGGTCTGGAGGTGGCTCTGGAGGTGGTTCTTGAGTCATTTCCGACAGAAGAGGGAGGGCCAGGTTTTGATTTTAAATGCAGATTGGATCTTAAAAAGATGTACAGTAGAATTTTCTTTCGTCGGTGCTAGCTACGGGACACTTTATGTCCATTAATATTTGAACAGTTTCTGAAAGAACTATTCGCGCGAGAAGAAATAACATATCAACTCGGTGCTGTGCTTGCATTGTTACGAAACCGAGATCGATGGATCGCCTCGAGCAGAAAGAAGCTGTCCAGCGATGTTGGAAACGAGCTCTTAGTAACGCCAGGCAAACAACGCCACCAAGAGGACGCCCTCTTCGGCTCGTTTATCCGTTGTTGGCTAGCTCAACTCTCGGTCCAACTTTGGACATGTTGGCCGAAGAAAAGAACTCATTGTCGTTGATCCAACAGATAACCGACTAGGCCGGCGCAAAGTGATGTGATTGGGCGACTAGGCGACAATTGGGTGCATGACCCGCACCATATTGGATGATATTGGATGATGATGCGGTTGCTGCCTTTCCCTTTCCCCACCTCGGCTGCCTGCCTGCCTGCCTACTTTAGGTAGCTTGGCTTACGCATCATCGATGAAATAAGCTGGTCTGGCTGCTGCTGCACTGCGTATCCGACCACGATTGTCATCATCCATCAACAGCCACCGTCTGCGCGCAACATGGCATCTTCAGATATCACGGATCCTATCTGGCAAGGGGTTGTGCGAGGCATGGCCGACGCCTTGCCATCACACGAGTCCGACGACGAGGGTTCGGATCTGGCCAGCTCCTACGAGGTCATCGCCCTCCTCGTCCATTCTTACCTCGCGTCTTTACGATTTCGACTTTGCGGTTTCAGCGAGGACAGGCTGATCCGTAAGTTGTCTACGTTTCCTTGTTCATGGCAACCCATGCGCCCCTTACGACCTCAGCACGAGGAGGCTAATGCATCGTGAACGCCCCAGCTGGGTGTGAGCAGCTGGCGCCAAGACTCCCATCCGAATGGAATGCCGGTTTCGGATCATATAGCTTCATTTACAAGCACACGCAGTCTTCGATGCAGTTTCTCTTCCGTGTTGACCGCATGGGCAGCAAAGTCGAAGTTCGAGGCTTGGCCATCGGCCACGAGACTATTTATCGTTTTGAGCGCAGTGTTCGCGACGTCATCGAGACCAGCAGTCTCCCTATCCGCATCACCCGCGACGCAGACGGCCACGAGGACCGTGTTGACTTGAGTGACAAGATATTGAAGGCCTTCAAATCGCATCTGGTCTTGATGGGTGCGAAACGACTCGTTGCCTTGTGCCACATGAGTAAAACTGCTGACAAAAAGTGTTCAAAGATATCTTGCGCGACCTCAAGATTCAGATAGTCCAGAAACTGATCCCGAATCTCCAAGTCGACGGCTACCAGGAGACCGTCTTAGTCGAAGCGCCACGTCAGCGACCACGACATGAACCCACCACCCCGCGACCTCCGACCAACCCCATCCATCCAGAGTTTCGTCCAATACCCCCGAATGCAGCAATGATACCCGAGCCATCTGGATGGCCTAACGAACTCTATCCGCCAGGATTCGAGGATGAACACCAAATAAATGCACCGCATCGACACGGCCATCCTACAATTGGTAGACCCCCCCCTTCTATAGGCGAGAGCGACTTGTATCCGATGGCTCTCGGGCCACGCGATCCCCTGCATCCATCTTTTGCTGGAGGCGTCCCTCATCTACCTCAACCATCGGGTATGCATCCGACATTTGATGATCCGCTCTTTACCCACCAGGGCAGGATCAGAATGGGCGCTGATGGTAGAGGCGGGGCATACGATCCTCAAGCACCTCCCGGAGCCCGTTGGGATCCTCTCGGCCCAGGTGGCCATCCAAGATACCCTGGACCTGGAGGGGCTGGGCCTGGAACTCCTTTCTTTTGAGCGCATTTTTTGGGATAAGTCACAAGGACTCAGGGTGGAAACTGGTCCATGATCGTAATGAAAGCCGGCACCGTCTTGCTGCAGGATACCAGCAAGTGTCGCGAAAGGATCATGACAATGGATTCACGCTCACTTCCATGTATAGAAGCACCTCACCTGAGGCGTCTTTAAGCGAGCAGGCTTATGTCGCGGTCGCGCAGCCAAGTTCTATGGCGAGCACAGCAACATAAACCAATCCATCAAGTCATGAGGCTCGCGAAGATCTTGCACATGTGACCCCGCACAGCGGTTTGACTTGTTTAATTTGATGGTTTTACGTGTATCCTCCCTGGCTCTATGTAGCACATGGGGATGGGGCCTTATGTGCCGAAAGGAACCGAGTGAATGTTGAAGTCATGGCCATTTTCGGGCCATTCTCAGCGTCATAGTCGTCAATATTGTCAAATCATAGCCAATCCTTTGCGACGTAGAGTATGGGACAAGATGTATGCAGCAGTTATCCCCGTCTTGCCTGCTTTTCCGTGAATCTGATTGCTTCATACCATCATAGGCTGATTTATACATAAGTTATTTTTTTTTTTTTTCGTAACGAACTATCTCTATGGTCCTATGCTTAACAGGCGGAACTCGCAATCTGGTTAAGCGTCACCTTTTCTTTCTCGGAGAGTAAGTCGTACCAGCCCTGGAAGTTGGCCAAGTTTTCCCGTCCACATTGCACAAAAAAGTCCGTCAAGTACGAGTGCGTCTCATCGTCGGGCCGTCTTTGCGGGCCACCAAACACTTCACTAAATAACTCGGCCGCCTTGGCAGCTCCCAAGCCAAGGGTCCCAGTGTTGTCGTCGTAGTCTTCCCATCCATCTTCGTCAGTGTCTTCGTCATTGTCTGTGGGCGCCAAGGCTGCTGCTGCCGCGGCGCCAGTCCAAGAAGCGGAATCAAGTTCATCGATCAAGACCTTGATGATCTTCAATTGCGCGGGGATGATGGTCCATTGATCCGGATCTGGCGTTACCCAAATCGGTGAGTGTAAGCAAAGTGCCGGCATGAAAGAGGTACCATCACCAGAACGATCAGGATTGGACTGAAACTGACTCTGTTTAGCACGCGAACGCGTCTTTATCTTTCCGTCATCCGCGTTGACAATCAAGTCGCCTTTGACGTTGATTTGGGAGAGGCGAGCGTCGTTCAATCTGTACAGCTTCGACAAGGCAATGACGCTGAAGCGAACGCTCGGGTCAGCTGGCTCCCTTGCAAATATGAATTATGAAAAGGCAAGACTTAACCGACTTTTGTCTGATCTCATCGTATCCTGCAAAGCACACCGAGTTCTCGAGCCACTTGGCAAGTACAACCTGCAGACCACTCTCTCCGTGGATTAGGATCTGGCTCAAAAACTCCACGACATCCTGCGCCCCGTGGAGGGACAGCCGAGCAAAGACCAGGATCAGGGACTGGATGAAGGCAGCCGCCCGAGCGCTCGCGAGCCGGTTGGCCACAGCTTGAAGGAGCTGCGGCAAAAAGGGGCCGAGGCGTTCCTGGCCAGCTTTCTCAACCAGTTCAGCAGCCAAACCCCCAACTTCAGATGCTGAGTTATCTTCGACTGAAGGACCGAGCAGACGGTCTATGATGTGCAAACACACTTCGAGACCAGATCGACCGTTAGCATCGTGCCAATTGAAAACTTGTTGGTGATCGTGACAGAGCATCCACTTCACAACTTCGGATCCAGGACGAAGGATTTCTCCTTCATTGGATTCCATCAAGAGACGGTTCAGTTTGGGGAAAACTGCTGCGACGAAGCCATCTGGCAGGGGTTCTGAACCATGCTCCGCGAGAACATCCAATAATTCAACGGCAACAGTGACCAAAGGATCGTCTGCTGTCACACTTGCCACGTCGAAAGCGCCCATCAGCGTGGGCAGAGTCCGTCCACACAGAGTGCTGAATGACGCTCGATCCGAGAGAGATCCGACAATTTCCTGAAACGCCTCTGATATAAGCGTAGTCACCTGAAAATTGTTGCCGCCCAACTTGGCAAGCAAGAAGAGCAAGTCAGTGGATTGTATGTCTGTGCGAAGAGCCACCTTTGGGTCCAGTCTCATGGCTGAGCGCAAGGCTTGTGCCAGAACGATGAGGAGTTCATCCGCCTCTTGAATGTCTGCGGGATCCTTTCCATTTATAAAATACTGAATGGCAGTAATGATAGGTGCCTGACGGGTTGGATCCACGCGGCCAAATCTGATCAGGCTCTCCACAGCACTGATACAAGCAACTTGAACGACTTCAGACTTTTCATCAGTTATGGCGGAAACCATGCGGTCTGAAAGAGGCGAGGGTGTTTGGAAAAAGCGGCTGATAATGCCAGCAACAAGATAGCCTCGAGCGCGGAGAAGAGGCTCGTCGGGCTGGTGTGTCGTGAAGTCGACAAGTTCTAAATATGCGCCTGCAACAGCTTCGGGGATCGTCTTGCGCATGTCCTGAAAATCGCCCAGGAGCATGGTAAAGAGGAAAAGCGCCGATTCCTGGCTTCTCCAGGCAGATTTGCCACCCGGAAAGAGTGTCTTGGTAAAGCCGAAAAGGCCCTCGACGGCCTTCTCATCAAACAATTCACCTAATTTGATCAGCAGGTCTCCAGCTGCAGCCCTGGCAGTGTAGTTTGCCGTGACCGAGGTTTCTTCAGCCAAGTAAAGCGAAGAGTCGATTTCCCACAGCATGTCTTCCTCTTGTGTGACCCGCGCAAAGCTGACAAGCATTCCCATGATCTGCGCCATCCAGGGAACATCTTGAGCGGAGGCATAGGCCCGCAGCTGGCCCTCCAACTCAGCCATTACCGAAGCAGATCCGAAGCAACGGTTCAAAAAATCTAATTCCTCGAGAACGAGAAAGTCCAAGGTATATGGGAGGCTGTCCGCATTCTCCAACCGACTTTGCGCATTTGTTCGTATATATAGTTCTTCGTGTGGGGCCTGCAAGAGGATCAATTCCTCCCAGATAGTGCTGAAGAACGTCGTGCTTTGGTGGGAGTGGAGGTTTCCCGAGAAAACTCGGCGAATACGCAACAGTGTCTTGACGACTTGAAACTTGAGAGCGATCAAGTCATTCCACGCCTCGGGCTGATTCCCGGCGCTCAAGTCTGCCTCTGGTAAATGACTTTTGAGCACTGACAAGAAAAACGGGTTCCATTGAGCCAGTAATCCTTCTGCAAAAGCCTTGACTTCTTGTGCGTGATCACCCTTGACCATTTCCATCAAATTGAAGCAGGATCGGAAGATGGAGATCGCCAGGGCCCGCAGCATGGGCTTGCGGCTCTCGTTCAGAGCCACCTCGGTCAAGGTTTTGGCGATTTCTCTTGCTGCAGAGAAGAATTGCTCTTCACTCAAGCTGTCCTCGACTAAGTCGTGCAGGACTCTCAGAGCTCCATGAAGCCGGGCGTCGGTGCTGGAAGGAATGGCTTCCAAAACGGTGGACAGCAACTGGGGCCATTGTTCGGGGAAATCGTGGGTGGCAATCTTTCCGACGACGTAGCTGTTGTGCTTCAGTGATCAGCGGCACGCGTAAGCCCGCCTACAAGTCTCCTCTGATGACCCATGAAGGCGTCTTGACGTCGCGTTCCAGAGCTTACCTGGCGGCGATCTTGACTTTACGCTCCTCCTCGTGACTCAATGCCAGATCGAGAAGGGATTGCCTTAGGAAGGCCCTCGAGTCGTCCGCGATGGGAATAATGGCAGAGCTGTCCCGGTCCTCTGCTACCCAATTGTCTTCGACGAACTGTCTCAACGAGGCTAGGGCAGCCTGACGGACAGCGGTGTTGATGGAGGTGTGAGAGGCTGAGGCGATCTTTGCCAACGAGACTGGAAAGGCAGGGTTAAGACGGGCGCGGCTGAGCTGGATTTCGGCTTGCTGACGGGGTTCCTGATCGGACTGTTGGGTGTCAGTGAGGAGCTGCACGAGCTCGTCCATCGTGCGTTGCTTGCAAGCCGTGGGGGTTTGCAGGGTGGTGGTGGTGCGAGATGCAGGTAGGTAGGCAGTAGCTCATTGCTATGACGGAGCGGTGCCTGAATTTTCGGGGTTCAGCGACCGCGTCTGCCTGCAGTGGGTCACAGGTCCTTCCGACAGAGTTCCCATGCATTGTACGGTTGAAAGCTTCAAGATTCACATAGAGCTGATCACATACCATTCCAGTTTTGATATCAGATAATGTATAACTATAGACTTCAGCATAGAATTCATTGGAAATATCTACGAAGTATCATAAAGAACTGCAGCTACGCGCGCTGTCTGGCAAGATGTCAATAGCAATCCGAAACATCGCACGTGCTTGCGCCGCGGGGTCAAAACAAGGGCAGGACTAGCCCATTTGCACTCTCTTCGACTTCAACTTTCACCCTTTGAAAGAGGACTTTGTTCCTCCTCATCGCTGATTTCGGTTTCTGACCTTCAGACGTCGGCGCAGTCTTCGTGCTGTCAAACTGCGAGTACAATCTATCAGATCCTGGTTTTCTCACACAGTCTTATCCTTTTGTAAGGGAGGCTTGGCTGAGGGGTATTCCTTCATATTTCTGCCCTCTGACGCGGTTGGCTTGTTTAACCGAGTGGTCCGTCAACGACTTCCTTTTATGTGCGTCTGTGACGTCTCTTGCGAGAAAGAGTGAAGCACAAGCCTTGACTACCTTGGACAGAGTGCAGGCTGGCGTCATGGATACGATCCCCTCGTAATTAGCTACCTATCGATGCTGCCTGAGACAATGTGTCAGACATAAAAAAAGGTACGACTTGCGGCTTCGAGCGGGGCAGGCCCGTCTCTGGCCGCCACAAGGCGAGCCAGCAAGCTTCCACTTCATGCTGCACACACACACACACACACCTGCTCACGCGCGTCTTGAGCTAGTGCACATAGGATTGGGGCAGGACTCTTCCCGTCTGCCACAGGGTACTGGCTGAGTTGAGGGGACAAGTCCTGCGCCAACAGTCGATATGGACTTCTGTCTCAGCGCGTGACAGTGCCGCCGACCGGATACCAATGCCCTCATTGGTGATGTTCCAGCTATTTCCCATCTCTCACCTTGTAAAAGCTCGCAAACCGGGTCTTCCGCATTGCTTGTTCCCGTCTCGTTTCACTGCGAACAATTGTGACACGTCAGCAAAGTGTCACAGAAGAATGTCATCTTCGGTATCGTTCAGTCCCACAACGAAGAGGCTAAATACGTCAGCGACAATTGGGGTGGCATCACGTATCCCTGATCAGGTTATGACGGCAGCTGGTTGATCGCGCATTCTATACGGAATCAAGTGGAAGGCAACAGGAAACGGCAATAATTTTGTCGAATGCCGGCGTCTACACAAAGCCATCTAATGCTGAGGAGGAGAGCCTGCGGGAAGCCCAAGACCAAGTCCAACAAAGGTGACTCAGTTTACGAAATGGCACATGCCACGGCCGGGCACATGGAAAATGCAACTGGACACGAAGATCTCAAGAAGCAGCCAACAGCAGGGCACAATCAACATCATGCAAGCAACACTCACTCACACAGTCATGGGCCGCCGAGGACCAGGACAATGGCCAAATGGCGACATGGAGAACGACCACCCAGACGCCAACGGGAGGCTTCATTCGTCTCGAGGATTTTGTGACCCTATCAGTTGCCGTCAATCGCTACCAATCGTTTAGTGAACGTCGATTAAATTCATATTCAAGGGGCGGAGGACTCGATGTTCAGAAGTACGAGGGAGAGAACGGAAATCGCAATTGATGGCCCGATGTAACCTGCCCTTCCCTCTTGGTTACAAGGACAGAGAACAGGCAGGTCAAAGAAGGACATATTAGCATAACTCACGGTGCAGGACAACGCCGCTCCAATTATCTGCTCGTGCTAATGTTCGATGGCAGGTGCAATGGTGCCTGGCCGGAAAGAACTACCTGCTCTAGCCGCACCGGCGGCAACCAATCAGAGCATGGCCATTGATTTAGAGGCACAAGGTGCTGACTCGATGAGATCGAGTAATGTAATGCACAGCGCGCTAGAAATGGCAGAACGGAAAACGCGGGGGTTCTTCAGCGCGCTATCAGTCCGTCATGCGCGCAGGCCCCACTGCCAACGCAATGATAAGCCGACGGTTATCTCGACCAGGCGTGACTCGCCGGCTCGTCGCAAGTCGAGCAAGACGATAACCGGACATCAGGAAGGTATCGGACATAACAGTCACGGGCACCTTGAGCATCTCTCGCCGCCCGAGCTGGCAGCGGTGCTGCATCGTTTCCGCCGACGACAATGGCGGCATCGTCGTCAAGGATTGGCTGCAATGCCAGAAGGTCAAAGGAAGAAGGAAAACCATGGCGTCGCGTGGGACGAAGCGCCGGTTCGTCGCGCACGTTTCTCTACCCACTTGAGATAGTGCCGTACGACGAGATAGGACAGACGCCACGGCGATAAGAGACTTTCGACTAACCGTCCCCGTCACTTAACTTGTCGTTCTGGAAAATTGAGAGAAAACCCCTTCTGCGCCCTCATGCCCCTGGGGCGTTCCTTTTGGACTGGCAATGGTTTCCAGATCGCTCAAGTCCCGTTGCATTCACTCCAACAATTCGCCTTTCTGGCCAAAGCCTCCGGCAGCCCACTTCCCGTGCTCTTTTGAGTGTCTAAGACAACTGTTTCTGTTGTGTATGACTTGCACCTTCATCCTTCCTGTCTCAACGTGGAAGTCGACCCCAGGTCCCGCCCTTGTTGTACAAGCAACCGCGGCATCAGCGACCCTCACAGAAGGTCATGGCTGTCTCCCTGCGACTGAAGCATTTGGCTGAAAGGTTGGCTGTCAAGTCTGAGGATGGCCTGACGTCGTCTCAGCTGATGGTATGCAGCTTCTCCCCACCCTTGGCCAGTCCATTCACAATCGTTGACTGGTGAACGTTACCTTGGCAGCTCATCAATCATGACCTGAAACCGGTCGAAAAGGAGCGTCGACAATGGGGGGCCTGGAATTTCGTTGGTTTCTGGATTGCTGATTCTTACAACATCAACACGTGGATGATATCTTCAACCATGGTCATCGGTGGACTATCATGGTGGCAAGCTTGGATTTGCGTGTGGATAGGCTACTCTATCGCTGCCTGCTTCATTGTCATGAATGGCCGTGTAGGAGCCGTGTATCACATTGGGTTCCCAGTCATAAATCGATCCTCCTTCGGCATCTGGGGGAGCCTGTGGCCTGTCTTTAACAGAGCCGCTATGGGTACGTGCTGCCCAGTCATCCGCCGCCTCGGCGGTCATTACAGTCTGAGGCTATACTGACAGGGGCCACGGTCTTGCTATTTAGCTTGCGTCTGGTATGGTGTTCAAGCCTACATCGGAGGAAATTGCGTGTATCTTATGATTCGATCCATATGGAAGTCATGGGACCGGACCACGATGCAAGGACCTTTCGAGCGGGGTGACTCAAGCACACCCGATTACGCCTCCTTCTTCATTTTCTGGCTTTGCTCCTTACCCGCCATATGGTTTCCCGTCCACAAAATCCGTCATTTATTCACGTTCAAAGCCTACTTCGTCCCACCGGCCGGCCTTGCTTTCCTCATCTGGGCCGTTGTTCGCGCAGGTGGGCTCGGTCCTATCGTCAGCAGGCAAAACACCGTTCATGGCAGCGATTTAGCGTGGGAGATGGTCAAAGGCATCATGTCCTCGATCGCAAACTTTGCGACACTCATCATCAACGATTGTGACTTTACGAGATTCGCTCGAAAACCGCGAGACGCCGTCTGGTCCCAGCTTTTTGCCATCCCTTTGGGCTTCGCCGTCACTTCTTTGATCGGCATCTTCGTGTCTTCTTCGTCCACTGTCATCTATAACGAGCCGATATGGAATCCTCTCGACCTGCTTGCGCACTTCATTGACGATGGTGGTTCAGCGCAGCGATTCGGCGTCTTTGTTCTTGCGTCGGCATTTGCACTTGCGCAGCTTGGCACCAACATATCGGCCAATTCCGTGTCTGCAGGCACAGACATGACCGCTCTTTTGCCTCGTTACCTCAACATTCGACGTGGAGGGTATATATGCGCTGCTATTGGTTTAGCCATGTGTCCCTACAACCTCTTGACAAGCGCCAACAACTTCACCACCTACCTGGCGGCCTACAGTGTTTTCCTCAGTTCCATCGCAGGAGTAATGGCCACCGACTATTACATCGTTCGGAAAGGCTACTTGAACGTGAAGGAACTGTACGATGCTCGGAAGACAGGCCCATACTACTACACCTATGGCGTCAATTGGCGTGGATACGTTGCATACATTGCCGGAATTCTCATCAATGTCGTGGGATTTGCCGGTGCCGTCGGTCAAAACGTGCCTCAAGGGGCCACATACTTGTACAATCTCAATTTCTTCTGCGGCTTTATCGTGGCGTCTTTGACGTATTGGGGCCTCTGCAAGCTTAGTCCTGTGCCTGAGACGAGCGAGAGTTGGATGGAGGTTGGGAATACGATTGACGAGCTGCGCGTCGCGTACAATGCTTCCGAAGATGGGTACGACGAGGAAAAGGTCACTGCCGGCAAGGGCGTGGATGGCAAGCCGCTTTCTTCATGACGTTGCATATGAAGATATAGATTTCCTTTGTGTGAAGCATACCTTTATCTTTCATTTGCAATGCTCAGGCGTCGACGACGAGATGACTTCAAACACGGTAGGCGTAAATTATGGTACTCTGCAAAAAGACGAATTGTTCAGACACCAGGCAGCTCATCGTGGCGGTCGCGTTGGGCTCGAATAACAACAGTCTTGCATTGACCGTGAGTTAAGCTAGCATCTTTTTGGGTCCAAAAAATGGATTCGGTGCCACACACACATGCCCCGTACTGGAATCGAACCAGTGATCTTATCATTTCGATTTGTACTAGTGATACGCTTTACCACTGAGCCAACGGGGCTTTGGTTCTAAGATTAGTTGTTTATTCCTACATCTAAATGCTCACAAATCAGCTGTGGATGACCCTTCTGGATGCAAATCATGTCTGGTCGCCTTGCTTGACGCCACAGACTATCTTGACTCGGAAAGACTTCTTCTGTGATTGCCTGATCCCCTTTCTCATTCCTTTCCCGTTCATTCTTTAGTTTTTTTGATCAGCTATGCATTCATGCAGAGTCAGTCTTTCCCAGGTCAGCTGTTGGCACGTTGCATCTGCCGAGACTCACATTTCGAATTCATGCACTCGGCTGCATGGGGGCGCCTGCACAATCACAGTGGCCAAGTTATGACGGACAAGCATTACAGCCTCGACTACCGGTTTTCGGCGCCTGATCCGCGAAATTTGACGCAACGAAGGCAGCAGCAGATGGTTGGCAAGCGCTGCATGTTGTTGTTCTCCATCACCAACCTGCATGGCTCCCCTAGTTGACCGGTCAAGACGCATCAGTGATTCACTGAATATTAACGAGGAGAAGCATGCGCGGACCCGGCAGACTATGCCCACCGAGGCGGGGAGAACAAGATCGACCCAAGGGTACGGTGCATAACACGTGTTGGGAGGCATGCCACTTGGCCATCTGTGGTTGGCCATGTTGGGACGAGGAGGACAAGTCCGTCGGCATAAGCGATTTATGTATCTCTCCCCAATATGATAGGACGAATTGCTGACGGAACGTAGGTTCATCCCGGCACCAAGTACGTACGTTGGGTATCCTGAGCTACCGGTCACTGCATTGTGCCGAGCTTTAGTCCGGTTCAAGGGAGCAGTGTCCCAACGTTCCTGTCGTCACTTCTGGACGCGCGGGACAAGCTGGCCATGCAAGTTGGCACGCCAAACACTTTGCCGTCGGAACCCCCCTTGACACCGGTGACTCTTGCCAGGCTTCGAGCCGCGTGCCACCCCGTCACCCCACCCATCAACAACGGATTGCCACAGGCTCTTGACGGCAAGGCGAAGCTCCGGTGCGTCCTCTTTCTCCGCACCCTGCTCGACAGCAACAACGGGACCCGGTTGGTCAAAAGCATGAGTAATTGCAAACAACGAAAAAGCTGCAGTCTCGCTGCTGACCGCTGCAAGACGTCGGTCTCGTTTTGTTCCTCCTAAGCAAGTACCGTAACAACATTCGCATGATCTGCTACGCCGTCCTGCTTCTCAAATCAAGAGCACGTGAAGAGAAAAAGGGCCCGACTGATCTAGACGGCCTATCTGACGACAGTTCACACTTCAATTCCGCCATTCGAAAGCCTTCCCCCAGGGCCACGAAAGTACACTGCGTCAGATCACCAGAGGGTGCGAATGCTGCGCAATATCAAGACGAAGCCGTGCCATAATTGCCGCCGCCGGCGTTTGCGCTGTGATCGCTCATGGCCAACATGCAATAAGTGCGCCTTGTCTGGACAAGAGTGTCTGGGATATGGCAAGGTCTTTGTCTGGGCACAGGCCATAGGCACCACCGAGGGCAATCCACGGCCTGGGCCCGTGTCCAGAGGCTCATCAGCAAACCCGAATAGCTTCCAAATTCGAGGCCCAGCCGGACTTGACTTTGGACGATCACAAGAGAGAAACGCGGCCCTTGGTTGGCCTATTGGTGTGTGGGATGATGGGCATCGTCATGCCGACCTGCCACAACCTACAGCTCATCAAATCACGCCCTTTGAGCAGGAGAGGAATGCTCCTGTTAAACTCCAGATCGACACCTGTGCCAGCGCGGCATCGGCTCTCATAGCTGGCAAGCCCTCAAATACAGCCATGACTGACAGCCACAATGACAAGCATAACGCCGCGAACTCACTCCGACCACAACACGTCCTTACTGCAGGTGCTTCCCTACTTCTGAAGATTCCGACAGATCCAGTCTTACAGGATCTTGATCAAACGTCCCGGTGTTACCTTTCTCACTGTAAGTCGTTCCACATCGCCATCTTCTATCGTGCCACGCCAACACAAGAGCCTGTCCTGCCGTCATTGAATATCACGAGATGTCACAAGGCGTAATCGTCCTATGACGAGCAGACAACCTCTCAAGGATGTGTTATATTATAGCTCCTCCCCTCGAGAGCCCCAGCGCACGAACATGTCTAGATATGTGACAGCTTGTCATCGTCTTCAGCAAGACGTGATTTTTCTCAGAATGAACTAACGAACGGGCCACTTAGTCGCCAGAAGCGTTTGCAAAGACTTGGAACCAGGAGGCGGGCCATTCATACAGCTTATTCCGCTTACCCATCAGTATCCGCTTCTGCGTGAGATCATTGTGGCAACATCGGCTCTTCATTTCTCCAACGTGTCTCGGTCTGTAGATACTTTTGCCTCAGGTCTTGGAGATTCCGGCAGTGAATCTCTGAGGCGACGAACAATGAGTCTCGTCTCCAAAAGAGCGTTGATCGATGCGTTGACAGCAAAGCAAAAGGCTCTTGCTCACCTTCGTAAGGGACTGGATACTCTAGACTCCGCTGAAGGAGAGGTAGTCCTCGCTGCGCTGCATTTCTTCATCAAATTCGACCTCATAGATCTAGACCGACCCAACGGGAAAGGGTGGCAAGCGCATCTAGAAGGGGCTAGCAGCATCGTGTCTCTTATGACGTCGCAATCTTCAAAAGTCGCCTCGACTGACATACTGCGGGACTGTCTCATTACCCACTGCTTCATGTGAGCCAAAGCTTTTCTTTGCCTTTGCCGCCTCCTAAAACGCTGGGTGTTCCACGACAGCGAGCTAAATAGTCTTGACCCTTGGCAGATATCACGTCCTCGGCTCTACACTTGCCTCTGGAGCGATCGCATCCCGAATGGCTCGTCAGGCAATAGGGCTGATGCAGGTAGTCAAGCGAGTCGAGGCCAATAGCTTGATATCATGTCCGTCACAAATCCTTCAGATCATCCTCGATGCAACCATGCTGTCTTACGAGAACCCGCACTCGGAATGGAACGTGCTGTCTGCGGAACGAGCACTCGACCTGATTGACCAATCCCTTGCCTTTGACATCTTGGCCTGGGCAGACGAACTAGGAGGATTGCACGTACCAGATATTGAGAGTCGAATGCACGTGGCGTCGGCACATCGTTCAGCCGTGTGCCTATATATTCTCCAAGTTCTTCCAACTGTTCGTGCGGTCCGGCCATTGGACAAGAATGTTCTGGTAGACGACATATTGTCACATCTTGCGCAGATCAATAAAGCAGACCCCTACATCAAGGCGACAGCGTGGCCAACATTCATTGCAGGTGCGGAGACACGAGATGCGGCGAAACGCGATTGGGCCATGACTCGTTTGTTTGACGTCTGGAGGGCTTGCCCTTGGGGCTACATCGTCACGGCCATCGAGATGCTGAAGGCTACGTGGAAGATGCAAGATTCAAACATGGGATCTGGTACCAATTGGCTCCAAGAGCTGAAAGACATGGGCTTTGACCATCTGATTGTCTGATGAGACGCTGCCGAGTACAGTTGGTGATGGCTCTTGTAGTCCTTTCGCGGCAGTAGAAAGTAATCGATGAGAATGATGCGACAGCCTAGGGCTGATCCAGGTAGCATGGCTCAGCCCCGTGGAAGTTCTGTTCCCTTACCAAATACATTGGTAAAACCTTGCGACCTGTTTTTTTTTTTCATACAGGGGGTGGAGGGGATGTGTGAACTTGCAGGCGGTAGACTGCATCTACGTTCGCGGTGTTTCAGTCGGGGTCGTCATTCTCTGCTCTCGATCAGCAGCACAACGGCGCAATCTGAAGAAGCATCTGGCCATGACAGGTCATTTTCAATCGATTGACGACTGCGACTGAGCCTTTTGCAGTCTGCTTTGCCATTCCTCTGCAGCAGAATAGTAATGGTCCGCAGCGGGTATTCCAAGTCTCTTTGGCTCACAGCTCGGTCATCTCCAGGTCTACCAAGCACCAGAAGCCGGATCGAGAGGAGAGGCAAAAGAGGCTTGGATGGCTAAACACATGGTTGTTTCGGAGACTTATTCTTGGCACGCGTTGCCCATCATGGGCATAGGGAACTGTTTCAGCGGGTGATTTGAAGTTCTGGAAATCTGCGTTCGTGGTGCGCAACTCTCGTGTTTTGTGTTTCGGAATGTACCTGTTTCAGCGTGGAGTACACACATGTGTCGATAACCCCTCACTTCGTTACTCGGTCCCCGCAGGTCGCCGGCGCGGCTCTCGCGAATAAAGTGTCCCGCTCTCTATCTGTCTTTATGCAGAACGGGGCAAGGCTCCCGGGGAGATGAACTCGAAATGGAGTTCAATGATGGAGCTGGAAATGCGCGAGCAGAATCTCACGAAAACATGGCACTTGAAGGCGGGCGAATCGACGCTTCCTGCGCATGATTTGCACAGAGCAAACGATTCGTGGTGAAAGTCAGGAGTGTTTCTACCAGTGCCACGAGGAGGGCGATGAGGCTTGGAGGGGCAGGGGCAGGGGCAGGGGCCGGAGATTTGCTGCGAACTCCGAGTGACAGCGCGCTGCGGCCGCTGAGCTCTGCGAAACCTCAATAAGAACACCGCGTATGCCAATGGTACAGGCGGTCAATTGCGACGCAGGCGCGGGGACAAGAGCGTTGGCCAAAGCGCCCATGGCTTGTTTGGGGATGAGTTTCAGGAAGGATCGAAGATGAGCCCCGGAACTCTACTTCCCCGGCGGCCGTCGAACCCCTGGTCGTTCGAATCTAACAATGCACGCGGGCGGGCCAGTGGAGGATCCAAGGAACCAATGGGGTGTAAATCAATCGCCGGCTTGTTTCCACCACGCGAGAGAGAGTGCCAGGGCAGGTGGTAGCTTAGACCCGCGCCTGCCACCGATCATGTTTTGGAAAGTCCCTGGTTTTTAGCTAAGCTAGACCCTAGTCGATCGCCTTCTGCTGGGCCACGTTCTTCCCCTTCTTCTTCGCTCATGATCCATGGATCGCGCGTCGCACATCTCACACATGGCCCATCGCCCATTTTGCAGCAGTCGCCCACGCGAGTGGCTGCACAGCCTTGCGGTCCCATACAGATCACGTCACACTTTTTGCCGATGGTCATGGCCGTGGGTGGCCGCCCGGCAAAAGAGTTTCCCTGCCCAAACAGAAATCTGAACAACGGCTTCCGTTTCTTTTTTTGGGCACGGCCGGAATGCCCTGAGACCCTTGCATCTCGTCTGTCTCGCCCATCCGACCTTGTACTCTGCTTCTCTGTGATCCAAAAATGCATACTACGACGCTGCCCGTCCGTCTTCGCCGTCTCCCCTCTACTGTCTGAAACGTCGACGTCTGGCATCCCGTCGATGCTGCTGCGTCGGAATCTGGCTCAAGCGCGAGTCCCATCTCCCTGAGTTGCCCCTTGAGGATCAGCCTGACGTGATGGGTTGCGTTGCTGATGAGACAAAGTCTTGTGTCGTCTCGGGACATGACTTATATATATCACACCTCCGTCGTCCTTTGTTCCCCCATTCCTATGACTTCATCTCAAGTCAGCCTCTGCTTGTCTCTGTATATCTTGTCTCTCTTCCCCGACAATTTCTCCCTTCTTTCTGTCTGGTAGCTTTTTTGTTGCGCCCTGGTGGCATTAATCATATCTTCTTCTCCTCCCTTTAAGAAATAAACAAAGCGGTCCGGAACCAAAGAATACATTCCTCTTCCTCTTTTCTTCCCACACAATCTGATAATATTCGCAATCATGCGTTACGCTCTGCTCGCTGCTTCCCTCGTGGCCTCTGTGTCTGCCCACGGCGTTCTCACCGAGGTCAACGGTGCCAATGGCGTTGACATGCCCGGTCTTTCCAGTAAGTCGGACCTGATCCAGAGACATTGACTCTCCGATCGAATTCGACTGACATATTGCTCTTCAGTCATCGACGGTACTCCTCGTGACTGTTCGTCCAACGGCTGCGGCTCTCAGGCTGATACGTCCATTATCCGTGAGCGTGAATTCAGTAGCGGTAAATCGGGTGCCCTCGGTCGCACCCAGGGTGGCGGCCCAGTCGATGCTGAAGCTGCCATCGCCAACTTCATGGGTACTTCTGGAGGCAAGGCAATGCCCACGAACAAGGGTGCCTCAGGTGCCACGGGCGTGGAAGACGATCTCTCGGGCCTGGCCGGCCTAGGCGGGGGAGCTGCAGGCAAAACCCAGCGAAGGGACGCTCAGGAAAAGCGACAACTTCAAGGTCTCATCGGTGCTATCACTGGCCAAGCCGCTGGTGGCAACGGTGCCAAAGCTGACGGTGCCAAAGCTGCCGGTGCCAATGGTGCCAAAGCTGCCGGTGCCGGTGCAAAGAAGGGCGGCGGCGCTGCCGGTCTTCTCGGCGGTCTTGGCGGCGCTCTCGGTGGCGGCGCTCTCGGCGGCGCTCTCGGTGGTGGTGGCGGCAACAAGAATAACAAAGCTGCGGAAACCATGGTTGCTGCCACCGCCGGAAAGGGAGCTTCAGACGGTCTTCCTACTTGCGCTGAGGACGGCACAATTCAGATGACTTACCGACAAGTAGGTCTATTCATAGCTCCGTACCCAATTCAGGATTGCTAACAATGTATAATTTGCAGATCAACCAGGACGGCGCTGGTCCTCTGAAGGCCGCCGTTGACGGAACCTCTGGAGGCAAAGATGCTAACGCTTTCCAAAACTGCGAGATGGTCAACGATGTTCCTGGCCTCGGGGTCCAAGGTCTCTCCCTGGCGTCCAACACCGATTTCAAGATCTCGTGCAAGATGCCCGCAGGCATGACTTGCACCGCCAAGGTTGCGGGCGCTGACAACGTCTGCGTTGTCCGTGTCCAAAACGGCAACACTGCCGCCGGGCCTTTTGGCGGCAGCGGTGCTTTCACTCAGTCCAAGGCTGCCCGCAAGCGTGCCATCGCATACCGCCTGAAGAAGCGTATGGCTATCAGCCGCAATTGAGTGTCCTCTACGTGACGGCCTCATGGCCTGTACACAAGGGGGCATAAACACACTTGGATCATCTCAGGCCAGAGACACCAAAAGCACGGCTTGCCACAAGACGCGAGCGCATGCGAGTATAGTCAAGAGGGGTATAATATACCCTTTGTTTTGTTTCGGTGTTCAGCCACGACTTAATCCCCAGTTCCCATTTTTTCTCTGTCACCATTTCCTTTTCCCGTGTGACTTTCTCCTTTGTCAGAAGCTCGTACCAGTCAAGACATGTATCATCTATTATTGAAAGATTACTCTATGAAAAGTTTGGGTCTTTTCTCTATGCAAAAATGTGACCAAGCTCTGCTCTCTTTGCTTGCACACGGGGGCCATGTGGAAGTAAGTGGCGTAGAGACATATTTTTTGCCTAGCACTGCCTGCTTCTAGGGTCAAAAAAAGCTGTCAGTAGTCAGTAGCCCGCCAGGGCACCAATGAAAGCTTTCAAATCAAGTCTGGGGTCATGAAGATTCCAGCGGCACCGCCGGCGGAGGATTTCCCCTTTCCCCTCTTTTACTCCCCTGCTTCAAACATTTCTTGTGAGATTGAAAGCCTGCCGGGAATAAAGCGAGTGACCCGTAATAGTAATGTGTTTGAAACAAGGCAAGAACGGCCCAAAAAGAGTGTACGAAGCGAAAACCAAAGAAGAGACAACGCCACGTCATGCACGGTTCAAGTCGTTTTTATCGTTAAATAGGAAATGAGAGAAGATGTTCACCATCGCCGACTGGTTATGATCTGCGTCAGTTCTATTTGCGGTGAGTGAAGGGGGGGGAAGAGGCGGAAGAACGCACCTGTATGCCGAGTTGGTGTTTGGTCGGCGCTGGGGCTTGACCTTATTGGTGGTGTGGTGGTGGCGCGGGGTTTTTTGCTTAGCGGTGCGGCCGAGGAGTTCTGCTTCGAGAGAGTTGAGGTCGGATGATCTGGAGGTTGGGGCGGACTGGTGAGAGGTTCGGGAGCAGGGTGATGTGCGGTGGTTGGTGCTGGCACGACGGTCTGCCTCGCGGGGGACGTGGAGTCTTCGCCAGATGCAGTCCTCGTCCTCGTCTTCGGTGCGGGGACGCTTGAACTCTCGTTCTGGACAGTCTCCATCGTGCGAATGTGAGCGCTTGCTGCTGTTGCTGCTGCTGCAGTCTGGTGTCGGCAGTCGTTCTCCCTTATCTGAGTGCTTGCTGTGATGTTGGGAGACGATGGGGGGTGGACTGGTCTCGGAAGGCTTCGGAGCATCCTGTGTGGAGGGTTTCATAGGCTTTGAGGGTGAAATGTCCTCCGTATCTTTATAGGTTTGAGATGTCGAGTCCGGCGGCGTGTGGTCATCTGACGGCTCTTTTCCCGGGGGAGCAGGAGATGGCCCGTCCGCGGCAGGATGTTGTTTGGGTCCAGACGCGCCCTGGTTCTGCCTCTGGCCTTTCCGCGCGGCTCCACTAGATCGATGCTGGTCGGGAAAGTGTGGTCCATCACGATGTGAAGCGTGGTTTAAAGGTCTGGAGTGGTGGCGGTCATTCGAATGTCTGCGATCTCTCCCTTTGTTTTGGACATCATCCTTCCGCTTGTGTCTCCGATCTTGAATATGATTGTTTTGGCCGTTGCTTGTCGGAGGCTTGGGTGGGAGTGGATGAGAGACCACTCCCGCCGGCGGCTTCGGTGGCAGGCTGGAGGGCTTGGTCGGGGACGAGGCCGGTTTGAATTGACGCTGAGGAGGAGCCGAGCCCGCGGCCGGGAGAGGAGACTGTGAGAAGGCTTGAGCATGAGTAAGAGACTTGCTCGGCGGCTGGCTCGGCGGCGGCGATCGATAGTCATGACTTCCGGGCGGCGGTCCCATATAGCCGGGAGGGCCATACTGGGACAACCCTTGAGACTGAAGATGAGGACGAGGCGGATGAGATGAATATTGCGGGGGTGGCGGGTGAGGATATCCAGGTGCAGGAGCGTGAAAGTTCCTGCTATAGGCCGGCGATGGCGCCGGAGGGAAAGTTTGATACGACGGAGGCTGGCCTGTGTAAGCTGATGGAGGTGGAGGATGAGGGTGGTGATGAGAAGGCGGAGGCGGAGGAGGATGAGGATGCTGGTGAGCTGACGGAGGAAGTACGTAGCTCATCGTTGGACGATAGAGTGGTTGTGGAAGGGCATATTTGGTGATGATGGGTCCTTTCGAGCGTTTGCTGTGCGCGTCAAAGCTTTGGTTCTTGCCTTTGGGCTGCTGGCCCGGCCTGGATGAGTTTCTCCAAGCAGCGAGGCCCCTGACGATACAATGTTAGTCGGAGAGTAATAACGTTGACCAAAGTTGCTCACGCGGGAGTTTCTCTCGTAGGCTCATGACAAGCCAGGGTCCAATGGCCCGCGTTGCCGCAATTGTAGCAGGATGGCTCGTTGGGTCGGCCATGGTGGTCAGGCGTGATGGTGGACATTTCAGTTTCATGCGTGGACATGTGTCTGTTGTGGCTGCAAGTCTTTTTGGGAGGGGGCGGCGCAAGACAAATTCATTTATCCCCAGTTATCCTTCCCAAAGTGACGAGAAGCAAAGTGTAGCTCATCGGCGGACCAGACGTCGACGAGAGTGATTGACGGGAAATGGTTCGATCGCGTGTGGGCGCTGTGTACCAGGCGAGGTAGCATGCAACGTTTCACGAATTCCCTCGCCCAGGCCTAATTGCGCTCGGTGAGGGGAAAGCACATGGACAGTTGGTGAGCACAGAAGAAATCGGCAATGTGCCCACAGACACCTCGGGTAGCCAGCCGTGTGCAGTCTACTGCCTGCTGTCTGTCATGAAGCTGGATGAGCTACTGCCATCGTGTAGCACGTGAGGTGACGCACGAGCTAGGAGTCCTCTTACTTTCTCGGTGACCGCTTCCGCCAAAATGGGCAACCGGACCTTAACCGTGGGCCATTCTTGGCGGTATTTTCCGCTACAACAAGAAATGGCAAAGCCGGAGTGGTGGGTCGCTCAGTCAATTGGCCATGACAATTTCTCAGCAGAATATGCAGGAGCTCGCTCGAGCCCTCTATCCAAGCACTTCTCCAGTCATATGCCATCCCTCACTTCCTCCAAAATTGTCTCCGTCGAATTCATTTCCCCATGTTTGCATAAGTCACCATCTGGCTGGATGGCTGATAGAGACTTCCCAAACCCGTGAGAGCTTCAAGAGAGCCGCACCCCCGACCATGTTCGCGCCCACTAGGTCCCCTGCATCTCTCGACACCTCATCCAGCCGGACAAGACATCGACGGTGCGGAGACGTTGAGCTGCCTCGCGTACAAAATATCCCCCTTGTCTGCAGCGAGCCTGACGTGACCGCGCAATGCCCAGTTTACCAGGTATGCACATTCATCCACACATTTTGACAAGCTCAGGGATGATTCTGATCGCATCCGTCAGCGTCCGTTGATCTGGACGAGTGTATTGCGCGCCTGTACAAGAAAGAGCTCTTGGCTGAGTCGGTCATCGAGGCTATTTGCGCCAAGACGAAGGAGCTGCTGATGCGAGAAAGCAATGTTGTCCACGTGCGAGCGCCAATCACCGTCGTGGGCGATATTCACGGCCAGTTCTTTGACCTCATCGAAATATTCAAAATAGGCGGCTACTGCCCTGATACGAACTACCTTTTCTTGGGTATGCCTCCCCATTCGCCAAACCAGTCAACGTCTGCAGTTGCCCTACGACGCTCGGTTTGCTGACTCGCTATGCGTAGGAGATTACGTTGATCGCGGCATGTTTAGCGTCGAGACGATTTCACTGCTTGTTTGTCTGAAATTACGATACCCCAATCGTGTGCACCTAATTCGCGGGAACCACGAGTCTCGAGGCGTCACGCAATCATATGGTTTCTACACTGAGTGCTCCCGGAAGTACGGCAATGCCAATGTCTGGCATCATTTTACAGACATGTTCGATTTCCTTACGTTAAGTGTCGTCATTGATAATCAGATCTTCTGCGTTCACGGTGGTACGTTACCAATACCCTCTGGATGATGCATGGAAATTCTTGGCGAGAAGAGATGCGCGAGAGGGATAAGCGAGCGTCGCTAACATGCACGTGGAAAGGCTTGTCGCCATCGATACATTCGATCGACCAAATTAAAATCATAGACAGGTTTCGCGAGATTCCACACGAAGGACCTATGGCAGATCTGGTGTGGTCCGATCCCGATCCAGATCGGGACGAATTCTCTCTTTCGCCGCGTGGCGCAGGCTACACCTTCGGTTCCCAGGTCGTTAAGAAGTTCCTGGCTGTGAACAATATGTCACACATTCTACGCGCACATCAACTATGCCAAGAAGGATTCCAGGTCCTGTACGATGATAAGCTCAGCACAGTCTGGAGCGCTCCAAATTACTGCTATCGATGCGGGAACATGGCCAGCGTTTTAGAGGTCAGCGATAACGGGGAGAGATTCTTCAATGTCTTCGCCGCTGCGCCCGAAAATGATCAGCACAAGGATATGCAGCCTGGAGCTGACAAGCCAGGCGATGGCAGCACCCTGCCTGACTACTTTTTGTGATTGTAGATGAAGCATGCATATAATATGTGGTACGGTGTGGTCAAGTTGAGTCCGCGTCAGCAGTTTTCCCAACTTTCACATCGCGCTTGATTTCATTTCTCTTCCAATATGAACATGGGCGACAATTGTGGAGCTACGTGGCTAAGTACTTGACATCAAGGTATAATTGACATCGCTGTCCTACTACAGGGACTTTCATAATGTAGATGGCAGAAGCCAGAGGCGAAATTTTGCTCACGGCTAGCGATGGTGAGATGTGCTACTCATAAGAGAACTTGACGCTTCGATTTCGTCGCGAAAATCACCAGTCCTTGCCAATGTCGAAGCTCCATTCGAATTCGAGATGCTTCTTCTTGTCGTCGTCCACGAAGCTAGACACTGCGTTGTAGTGACCACGAGCCAGCATGCCAGACGGCGCTTCTGCTTCCTGAACTGTTGTGATGCATCAGCTTGGGAGTTCGGCGGCATCACGGTCCATGTGACTTGACTGTACTCACAGTTCTTGATGTACGTGGGTTGCTTGTCCGTGTTTGGCGCATAGCTTCCCTATTTTCGATCATCAGCACTGCGTAGCAAAGATGGTCAACAGCAGCTTGCTGGCCTCTCTCACAATCATCTCGGAATCCTTGGACACCTTGATGCCCTTGCGCTTCACGACCTGGACGTAATGCAGACCGCTCAATATTTCGTGTTGCACCTTGAATTGGGCACTCATGGTGAACCTTGAACCCTCCTTGATCTTGAACGGTTTGTCTTTGAGGCTGTTCTCACTGCCGGGGGCGGAGAGATCGATGGTGACGGGGTCGCGGCCCGCGGAAGTCATGGTTAGGGAATGGATGATGCAAACGCGTCGGTCGTTTGGGTCAGAAATGTCCGTGCCGGCACCGAGGCCGAGGGATTCCTTGTATCGCTGGAGGGACTCGTCTTCGGCGTCTGATTGGATGGAAGGGACAATGTCAGCGGACTGCATTGGCAGGACGTTGGGTATTTGCCCCTGGGGGACCTCGTCTCTGCAAGATTTGCGGACGGCCGCGGTGTAGCTTTTCTTCGGGACAGGATAAGTACGAAGCTCGTCCACAGCACTACTGACCCATCTTCTGATAATCGGCTAAGCTCTGCTTGGGCTGCGAGAGCTTGTAGCCGTGAGTCTCCTCGGGCATGGTCTCGTCATCGTGTGAAGCCATCGTCGGGAAGAGGTGGGGTCGGGTATCGCTGCGTAGGTCGGCCAATTGATTGATGACGGCTGAGACAAGTACAAGCACAGTTTCTTTCGGACAGAAGTGCTGCAAGAGGCAAAAGAACGGCTCTGAGGAATGGGGTTCTCAAGGACCTGATGACTGGGACGGAAAAAAATGCCGGTATTGACTTGTGAAAAGAAATGAGAGGAAGCGAAGCCCCAGAAGCGAGAGTGATCGGCGACGGAGAGTCTTACGGGGGCCAGGCAGGAAAGGGGAGGCTGAAGCGGGTTGGGGAGAGGATGGTTTGTAGAGGTCTTTATTCTGGAGGGTCGCGTCGTTTGCGCGGCTGCGGGGGGGCTCCTTGCGCAGCTCCATTCAGACAATTAATTCCTTCAATAAAGTATTCAATTTGTACAAGCCTCCTCAGAATACGAGGCGAGGTGTACGTGGTCTGAATGACGTCAAAACTTTGCCGCGCACATACACCACGCAAGCTTATTTGATCTATGCGTGTTGGAGTCTTTCAGTCCTACTAGCAATTTGTGCCTTTCCTACGCCGCCCTGGACGGCGCAAACGGCAAGACCCGGTGAAGGCCATTCAGAGAGCAATTGTGAGGGTCAATCGATGCCATGAGTGTATTGAATTCCGGACACTGCCAGATGGCTCCGACGAGCTGATTGGACAGCACCGGGCGGACCCTCTGGTCATATCAATGAGGCAAAGCAGGTCTTCGGGCGGACCTGCTTTCATCCATCTCTGAATTCCCCCCCCCCTCCCTTAGCACTACTAGGAATAGTGCTGTCTCTGTGCGGCCCAGGCACGAGCCCGAACCAGCAATTGGCCAGTCACTGCCGCTGCCGCTTCCGCCCAAGCAAGACGACCCACTCACCAGAGAGAACTCGGCGTCCCCCCCCCCCCCCCCCGTCCCTCGTGGGCAGGCGCAATTCGCGTGACTCGCTGTCTCGCAGTCCCCCGGCTGCAATCAATCTCTCGAGCCCTTCACTGCTAGTCTACCCGTTCTGCTCTGCATGGTGGAACATTTATGTGCTAGCACAGATCGCTGATGCATTCTGCGACGAGGTGAAACTTCTTCGAGTATACTTTTTTTTATTACTTCATCTTCTCTCTCTTCTTGCTCCATTCGCTCTCCCCGCCCACGCTCTCTCGGCGCGCCCGTCGACTGCAGTACTTTGGCGACCGACTTGCTCTTTCGCTCACGCGGTACAATTCGTCCAGGTCCTCGGTATGTTTCCTCGAACACCTGGCCCCCTTCGCTGCCTGTGCTCCCATACTTCCTCCAAATGCGGCCATTGCGGCCGTACTCGCATGCTTGCTCACCAATGATAGCCGCCCATCGAGCGCCGTTGCGCCCTCTAGTCGATTCAGGCTGCTCTTTTGCATCGTCGAAGCGCGCTTTGCTGCTGGTCCTTCGTGGCTGACTGCAATCTGAACCGCAGCTGATACGCCCGTGAAGGTGCCAAAATGGCACATTCATCTTCTCGAAGCTTGCCCTCCAGGCATAATCATCTTCTGCTGGACGACATTCCCGAATGTAAGTCGCATCAATCCTTTTGGCCTAACACGATCCCCATTCGTTATGCGCCCGAGTTCTGACGCGTCGGTCATCTTTCCGCCACAGACATTGATCTCGTTGCGCGTCGTCGACTTGGCCAGACCAAATTGACACCGAAGATGGTCGGAGGGGATGAGGCAGACTCGTCGTCCTTGGGTGTCTTCGATTATGCCCATCTCCGAGCACCTCTTCCCAAGGGTATCGTGTCGGGCATCTTCAAATCAAGCCCCACAAGCTACTTTTTGATGCGCCGAAGTTTTGATGGCTATGTATCGGCAACGGGCATGTTTAAAGCCACATTTCCCTACGCTGAATTGTCTGAAGAAGAGGCCGAGCGCAAATACATCAAGTCGCTTTCCACAACCAGCTCCGAGGAGACAGCTGGCAATATCTGGATTCCTCCGGAGCAGGCCCTGGCCTTGGCTGAAGAGTACCAAATTGAAATCTGGATTAGAGCCCTTTTGGACCCAGCCAAGATCAGCGTCTCGTCCAATTCCAATCCCGAATCGCCGGCGAAAAGCATTTCGGCACCCCCGAAATTCGATCTGGCCAAGGCGCAGGGCAAATTAGCACCGCCGTCTGCAACGCCTTCGAAGAGCTCTCGCAGCCGTCGATCCGTCAGCCCGATGAAGGCCACGAAGCGCGCACCTGCATCACCCCGCAAGCGCAGCGTGAAGCCCAAGGCCGGGTCATCTGAACCTGTCGTGCCCAAGGCCGAGGTCAACGGCGAGTCCAGGAAGACAAAGCAGGAGAATGTGTCGGCGAAGACGAATGGCGACATTGCCTCAGCCGTGGTCGTGCAATCCAAGGGAGAAGATGTGACGATGAAGATTCGAGTGGACGAGATTTCGAAGGATCACGACGGCCATGAGACGAAGCATACTGTCACCGAAGTGGATGTTCCGCTCCCTACGGCCGGTCAGCCACCAAGTGCCGAGGAGACAGCTCAGATGTTGGCGGCAGCCAAGGAGATGGTCCAAATGGGCAAGGACGAGGATGCACGACTCGCAGCGGTGCAAAAGAATATTGATGAGAAGAAAAGGAGCAAGTCCGACGACGGCAAGACGTTGACGAGCAAGAAGAGCAAGCGCAAGGCTGCAGATATTTCGATTTCCGAAAAGAACGACGAACAAACCAGCAGCGGATCAGCAGTCAAAGAATCAGAGCCACGGGCGAAAAAGGCCAAGACTGACGCCGAGATACGTAGAGACAAGGTGAAGACCAGAGCTCTGTTGGGCATCGGTGCTACGGTCGCAGTTGGGTAAGTGAAGTTGTTCACCAAGCGCATCTCGGTCCCTCCCGCCTCCGCCCCCGTACCAAAGCGGACTATGAGAATTGGAGATGAGAAGATGAGAACATGCTGATTCGCTGACTTTTTGCTTCCAGCGCACTTGTTCCCTGGCTGGCTAACTTCCTCTGAGGGACGCCATACTACCCTATTGGCAGACTGTCACGTCAACTCTGGGAACGGTGCAGTGGAGCAGGAATGGGCAGGAGGAATGCAAACGACGACGTTCGTCGCCGTGTGCATCTTTTCTTTGCCCTCTTCTTTTTTTATTTTTTCCATCAATTGATTCTTTTGCCCAGAGGCGGCCTCGACTGAGAGCTTTTGGCGCGTGCGTGTTGAGGATACGTGTTGAGGATACCCCCGCGATCCTCCACAGGAGAGAAAGTGGATCAAAGAAAGGAGAAGAGCGGCAGCTTTTTGATATCCTCGTGGGCTAATTGTTGATACGGCCATGTTTGCGTGAGGCTGATCCTTTCATGGATGAGCCAACTCGATTGGGGATACTGGCTATGCTGTTCAGGACCCCCCTCTTTTGCTCGTTGTTATTCTGGCTGTTTGCTTACTGTCTTGATGTTTTCTTCCCAACTACATGTATATGATTTCCCATCAGCACCCTCGTTTCGATGAGCCGTTTGGGAGATTATTTATTGCCATGATGGCTTCACGGCTAGGTCCAACCCGTCCGCCTTCATGCTTTCGTTCATTCAGACTCTCTTTTTTTTTTGGTTACTTTCTCTTCTAGATTCATGTGCTGGAGGGTGGTGAGCACTGGACGCAATCTCGCCAGGACGATGACAGAGACTTGGCAGGGCAAACGGTGGATGCGGGGGAACAAAGGAACAAGCAGAGATAGATTTAGTTGTTGGGAATAGTGACACAGCATTGAATTAAGAGGAGCGGTCCGGGTGAGTGAGATGAATACCAAACAAATCAAATGTGGCGCAGACGACCTGAGTACCTTGAAGAAACTACTGAGGTGCTTTAGGCATGTAGACAAGTGATACTTGTCCCGGCCTCTATGGAGCGGCCTCCCCAGCTAGACGCGTATGCGGGTCGTCCTCATTTCTACACATTATTGCTTTAGTGCAGCAAAGGGAATACAGCGACAAAGACACTGGTGGATTCCAGCATCTTTCAATCACGCTGAAATATGTGACGGCGAAGATTCCTCTCCCGAAATATAACTGCTGGCCATAGTCTGTCACTGCAGTCCCCGCGGGTGGGCGCGGCAATGGCCGGCTCAAACGGTCCCGCGCGGGGGAAGGAACGACGGCGGGGGATCAACACGGCAGTCGCTACCCGCGCACGCGCATTCTACTCCGTCACATGCCCTCTTCGTCCGGACGAAAGGGCAGCTCCAAGTATGAGAGTTGCTGCATCGCGGCTATTCGGCCTCACGCATGCGAGAGGCTTCGTCTCTACGGCCGTCAGGCTGGACACGTGTGCCTTTATCGGACTGGGCCAGATGGTGAGCTCGGTGTCGACGACCCAAGTACACGACTCGGCTGACGGAGTGGCCGACGCAGGGCTACCAAATGGCCAGGAATCTACAGTCGAGGCTGCGTCCAGCCGACAAAGTGGTCATGTTCGACATCAACGGCGAGGCAATGAGGGCTCTGGAGAAGGAGATTCGGGCTGCGCGGAGCAACGGCGCCGAGGTCGAGCTGGCGGCGAGCGCGTCGGCAGCCTGCACGGAGGCGGTCAGTGTTGATTCATCCGTCCTATTTGCTTGACTCTTGTTTGTATGGTTGGCCGGGAAGGCTCATTGCATGGACAGGATACGATCATCACGGTGTTGCCTGAGCCGCGGCACGTCGAGGCCGTCTACAAGTCGATACTGACGGACCTTGGGGAACCGGCGGCGGCGGGACGGGACCGCGTCTTCATCGACTGCTCGACCATTGACCCGTCTACGTCGCGGTCGGTGGCCTCGTGGGTGTCGGACGGCGGGCACGGCAACTTTGTCGATGCCCCCATGTCGGGCGGCGTGGTCGGCGCGGCGGCAGCGTCGCTGACCTTCATGCTGGGCGCGTCCCCGGCCGCGGCGGCACGCGTCGAGCCGCTGCTTCTCCTCATGGGCAAGAAGGTGCTGCATTGCGGGGAGCAGGGTGCAGGTCTCTCGGCCAAGCTGGCCAACAATTACCTCCTCGCCGTCAACAACATCGCGACGGCCGAGGCCATGAACTTGGGCATCAGATGGGGTTTGGACCCCAAGACGCTTGCGGGGGTCATCAACATGAGCACGGGGCGCTGCTGGCCCAGCGAGGTGAATAACCCTGTCAGGGGTGTGGTCGAGACGGCGCCGGCAGGACGGGACTACAGCGGCGGCTTTGGCATCTCGCTCATGAAGAAGGATCTGCGGCTGGCCATGGTGGCGGCGGGCGAGGCGGGCGCCAACATGGCATTGGCGGGAACGGCTCTCGATGTCTACGAGGCGGCCGAGAAGATGGACAATTGCAAAGGGCGCGATTTCTCAGTCGTGTATCGATATTTGGGAGGGAAGGAAGAGGAGCTGGAGGCGGAGAAGAAGGGATCATAGTCGCAATGTCGCCACCAAATCAAATCTTCGATATTGGTTTCCCTCTTTTCCTTCTTCTTTCTCTTTGTACCGTGGCCAGTCGTGCCCTTGTTCCCTCCACTCTGTCCCCTTGTTGCTGGCTGCCTTGCTCGGCTCTCATACTACGTGTCAGCACGTGTAACCACCTGTCTGGTTGGTGGTCAGCTCTCGTCGGTCAATCTTGACCCAAGCGGATGGAGAAAGGGGGGACCGCAAAGCGGTGGTGCGCGGTCGGGTACGCACACCATGCGCCGCAATTTTTCGTTGCTCAATCACAAATCATCATACACCACCAAACCCACGTAAGCTCGCCTGCCCACGATTCGTCCCATGCCACGGGTGGTGGAGCTCATTGTGTGTGTGCGTCTCGGATGGCCATCATCCCGTGCAGCGGGCGTTTTAGCCACAATGGGTTCAGGCGGCCGGTTCATGCTTGTTTCTTTTCATGGTGTCTTCTCGAATACTTGAATCGTCATTGTGCTTTTCTTTTTCCTATTGTTTCGTTTCCCTTTGCTGTTTCTTCAACAAACTTTATTTCTGAACAAGTCTTGTTCTTTCTAGCCGCCATACGAAATCAGGTCGAGATGCCCAGGTCGTACGAGGACTGCACGGCCGTGTCGGACGACTGTCCCGTCGAGCTTACCGTGTTGGGTTATTACCCCAATCTCGGCTCGGGCATCTTCTTCACCGTCGCCTTTGGACTCTGTCTTATCGCCGCGGTCGTGTTGGGCGTGCGCTTTCGCACATGGACTTATACGGCTGCTATCACCGTGGGCTTGTTTCTTGAGACGGCCGGTAAGATTCCTTGCGAACCATGGAATATGAAAAAGAAACCGTACATCAGATAAGATAAAGAAGACGAGGAGACCGAACCCCCGCGGCTGACGTGCGGCAAACAGGTTACATTGGCCGAATCCTTATGCACGCCAATCCATGGAACAGCGGCGCCTTCCAGCTCCAGATCTGCTGCATCATCCTCGCCCCGACCTTCATCTGCGTGTCCATCTACCTGACACTCAAGCATGTCGCGCTCAATCTCTCGCCGTCGTGCTCCCGCCTCCCGCCCAAATGGTACCCGCGCATCTTCCTCCCCGCCGATCTATCCTGTCTGATAGTCCAGGGCGTCGGGGGCGGCATTGCCGCCGCGGCAGGCAAGACGAACGACTCGCTTCAGCGCGACGGCAACCGCGCCATCGTGGCCGGCATCGTGCTGCAGGTCGTGGTGCTGGGAGTCTTTGGCGTCCTCGGCGCCGACTACATGGTGCGCGTGAGACGACACCTCCGCAGCGGCGAGGCCACCGATTCCGAACGCGCCCTGATGGCGGATTCTAGATTCCGCAAGTTTCTCTACGCCGTCACGGGCGCCTTTGCCGCCATTTCCATCCGGTGCATCTACCGTATTGCCGAGATGGCCGGCGGCTGGGGCAACCATATCATGCAGGACGAGCCGAGCTTCCTCGTCCTGGACAGCAGCCTCGTTCTGGTCACGGTCGTGCTGCTCACCGTCTTTCATCCGGGTCTTTACTTCCCCCAGATGGCCAATACACGGGCGGCGTCATCGAAGCGCGACAGCGAAGCCCAGGACCCGAATCTCTCGGCTGACGAGCCCAAGACCAAGACCGAAGCCGACCAGTCATGATCGATGGATAGAGCCGGCGAAAATGCATTTTCCATTCCCCTTTCTTTCCATATAGAGTTATTCTCGCTCGCGCATTGCATGCAAATATGCTCATACATGTTGTTGGTTTGAGCAATAGAAGAGCTGGCACTCACCGGAGTTGTGCCTTGTACACATCATCATGCTTGAATCCATTTGAATATCTTCAGCGCTTAATGCGTTTGCACGCCGTGCTTCCGTCATGCTATGTTCTTTGAACGTCGTGTAGTGGTGACATGTCTCGTTACAGTGCAACCGAGGCCCCTATCTTTTGATGAGTTGGTTGTCTTCGTTTTCGTCACTCTCCTCTTCGTCCCCCTCTTCGTCCTCGTCCTCTTCATCCTCGTCAGTCTCTTCCTCCTCCGTTTCTGCCTCCGTCTCGCCAGAACCCTCGGTGTCCTGATCCTCTGCTAGCCAGTCGTCCAGCGTCTTGGCTCCCACGCCTTCACTCGATCCGTTTGCTCTTGATGTCGACGGCTTGTTTGCGGCGGCCGCCTGATCCAACACGTCGCCGATAGGAGAGGCGTTGTTTTCCGCGCCGCCTCCTCCGTATCTCGAAGATGAGCCACCCTCGCTTTGGTCTCTCAATCGCGCATCAGGCTCCTGACCTGCCTGGACCCAGTCCGGCAATGCTTCGTACCCTCTGAGGCCGTGAATCCCGCCGCCCCCAGCGAGCACCAGCGTCGACGAGCCCAGCAGGAAGCCCTTTCTCGATTCGGACGGGCTTGGAGCTTGCGGAGCAGGCTTCGAGGCGAGGAGCATTAGTGTGGCTAGCTGCGGAACTCCGAGCAGCGCCTTGTACATCCTCGCCCGATCTCGCAGCTCGTACGAGGTATCGTACCGCACTAGCAGAAGTAGGTAGTCCCACAACCTCACGATCGGGTGCGTGTCTGTCGGCTGAGACAGAGCTTTGCCCTCCGCCTCCCTGGCCTTGTGGCGCTCGATGTCCCTATTGATGTGATGTAGGTAGACTTTGGCTCCCAGCAAAAGTATTTGTCGCTTGGCAGCTTCCGATTCGCCGGCAAATTCCCTCAACAGAATGCGAAGTACATCGGGAGCAATGTTATCTTCGTCGTTGAGTCCCGAGAACTCACCCACCAGCCATATGATGGTGGCCCTCGCCTGAGGGTCTGAAGCTGAATCCAAATTCTTCGCCAGACGGACGACAGTTCCAGCATGACCCTCGGCATCCTGCTGAATCAAATGGCGGATCACCGTGAGCGACTCAGCAGCTAGTGTGCCGTCGAGGCTTGTGATTTGGTTGAGGAGGAGCTTGAGGCAGCGCGGAGCCGTCTTCACATCAGACTGCGCGCATCGCCCGATGGATCGCACAGCTTCTCGAACGAGGCCTTTCTGAGAACCCTGCGAGAAGTGCTCCAGCTCCTTCAAGATAAGGCTCTTGACGTGAAGCGGACTGTGCGGGAAGATGATGGTGAGCACCTCAAGCTTGAGCTCCCACACGGGAGCGGGATCTGTCGCCTTGACGAGAAAATGGCTCGCATATTTGACAAAATCATGTGGCCTCATGAGACACACTGAAACAATGTTGCACAGAGCCATCTGCTGAATGTCTTGAGCTCCGCGCAGCAGCGCCACAAGAGGCCCAATGGCGACTTTCACGTACTCGGCCGCACCAAGATCGACGTAACATCTCGCCACGGCGACGACGACCCCTGAATTCCGGCTTTGTAGCAAGGGCTTTATGCTGTTGAGAAGTAAGAGGAGGTCTCCGTTCATAGCTGCAGATTGCCGCCTGTGTCCTGCGGTACCGGACGAGTCGGCGTAGAAATCATCAACAGTCGAAACTTGCTGCTGTGGTTCATTTGACGACTTGGAAGGCTTAGGGAAACAACGCCGCGCGTAATAGGTCATGAGCCTCAGCGTGGCAAGCTGACTCCATTCATCCATGTCCACGATTTTCCGTACCAAGCCCCGGTAATGTGCGTGGATCAGGTCGATCCTCTCGGGACAGACCTCTAGAAAAGCCGACACAGCAGATCCGGCCACAAAATATTGCCTGTCGCCGATTAGCGTCGAGAGATGTTCGATAAGCTGGGGATATTGACTGGGATCCAATCGATAGCACTTGGGTATTGAGAGTGCAGCAGCTTTCCGCACATGGGGGCTCATGTCGGCGACGCCTTTTTTGATGGCCAAACAGACGATCTGACTGATGACAGGAACTCGGATTCCCGACATGGTCTTGAGCGCCAAAGCCCGTATCTGAGGGTTCTGATCCGACAGCGATTTCTGGATTGTGTTGATGGACAGCAGGGCGAGATCGGGCTCCTGCTCAGCGTGGTGAATGAGATAAATGTAGACGAGTTTCTTGATCTCGAGGTTCGGAGATGCCACATTCTTGACTACCGAGGAGAAAAAGGGAAGAGTCTTTTGATTGCGGTACATCATCTAAGTCGTAGACCAATTCTTGTTTCAGCAAAAAGGAAGCCGCGCCGCGCGTGAGTTCGCAGGAGCAAGGAGAGTGAGGGGCTGGTGAGCGCACCGAAAGGACCCGTCTGAGGCCTTCGAGAACTTCTCTTTCGTTCCTACTGTCGAGAAGTTTTCGAATCTGGTTTCTGTCCAAGGGCCGCGAGCTTGTGCGAACATTTCGTGTAGCTTGGGCGGCATCGAGGGTCAGTTCTCTCGCTGGATGAATCAGATGGTCAGCCTGACGCCAATGGAAATGTAAGGTGAAGAGCAAGATACTTACCAGTCTCCATGAGACTCGAGATCCTCGCGATGGACTCCATGCCGACAAAAGAAGCACGTCAGGCTCGCGCCTCTTGTTGACGAGCGCGGTCGTGAGCGGAAGGAGCTGTTCTTGTTCTATCTCTCCTGGTGTCTCGGCCGCCACAAGATCCCCCACCCTGCTGCGCCACACCACCTGTCAATTCACAGCACGCCACACACCTTTTCAACACCGAAATACACGCTATCAGATCGAGCTCTTCCATTCACGGTCGTGAAATGACATACGGACAGACAACTTCGGTTTTGCACCCGTGACGATAGCCATCGCAATGGTTTTCGGCCCGTCGCGCTCGAGCGACGCAGGGACCTCTTGCACAGCGAGATGAATGGCCCTCAGCCCCTCATGCTCTCGCCTTTGTCGCCCTCGGAGCTTCTTCAATATCTCATTTCCGAAACAACATATCCCACTACAGTCATCATAGCATGGCCCCGGGAAGTCTTTGTCAACGCCTTGAAGGAGGATATAGGATTTCTACAGGAAATTCGAGACGCTGAGACACCGACAGAGACAGAACATCCGCTTCTGCGTGCATCTCTCCTGCAAACAGCTGTGTCTCGTCACATCAACATTGTCTTCATCCCCACAGTGACGCATCTCCGCGTCTACCTCGGAATCTTTAGGGCATCAGAGATCCGGGCACCGGCTCCCCCGAGTCCGCATTCACTCAAAAGACCCGCCATTCTCATGGTGTATGGACTGCTGGAGCTTCATCGGGATGGCACCGAGTGGTCGGCGCAGGGACTTGGTATGTCCTCCGCCATGCTGTTGGAGGCCGCGCTGCGGGATGGGTATCGAGCCGTCATTGCTGAGCCTAGAAGGACACAGGACCTGGATGAACTGGACCAATCCTTAAGACAGCGCTTGCCCGTGCTGACAGGCACGCCCATGAAGGACGATGGGTCCTGGGGCGGGCCAACAGTGACCATAAGTCGAGTGTTGAACGGCTGGTTCAAGAGGGATGCCAATCGACAAGATTCATGATACATGCGACATAATGTGTAGTCCACTTCCAATGGCTGTGAAATTGATTTGAGGATAAACGATGAAGAACACCTATAAAAAGCTAGCCGCCAAAACGCCCAAACATTGGTATCTTTCGTACGAGCGCATTGCCCTCCGGTCATCATCATAGCAGAGAAAAGAGAAGAAGAACCGCCCGAGCGAATCGCCGATGTCTCTACTGAAGAGAAAAAGAGAAGGAGGGATGAAGGGAGCAAAAGGCAATCGGAGGACAATTTCCATAGCTCAGCTGATGGCTTGGTCCATCTCAGTGATGTACAGCTTGATATGCGACTCCATCTTAAGGTACTCGTCGTACGCAGCACGAACCTCTTTCTCAATGTTTTCCTTGAGATCAAGCATCTAGTCATGTTTGTGAGAAATGCTTTCATACCGGAAGAGGGAAAACAGAAGCCTTTCGATACGTACCTTTTTCTCCGTCTGCTCGATCCTCACCTTCCGGATTTCCATGTCTCTGCTCTTTTTCGTACGTTCTTCAGTAAGCTTTTGATGAATGGCCCGCAGATCCTCCATCTTAGCCTTGGCCTCCTGGGCATTGAGATCGCTGTCCTCGCGCAGTTTCTTTGTGCGCGCCAGTACCTTGCTCAGCTTGCGATTCAGCACTTCCTCAGCTCGTTCAACCTCTCGGGCGCTATTAGTCGTCTTGGCGAGGTGCTCTTTTTGCTGTCGCTGGCGGGCCATTTCGTCCTCCTCAAGCGACATCTCAGCGGCAATCTCTTCAAGAATATTGATACATGAGGCAACATCCGCAGCCACTGCAGCAAAGGAGTCTGTTGAAGTTTGTAGCACACGCGCTCGTCGTTCCAGGGCATCGATATGATCCTTGTCTTTGACTAATATCTTGTGCAGCTCGGCGAGGCTGCCCTGCAGGGCTGAAGGGCTCTGTTGTACGTACGGCCGAAGCTTGTTGCTTTCTTGCTTAGCCGTCGCTCTCTCGTTTTTCTTTTGGTCCAAAGTGGCCTGCAACTCTCCTTTCCTTTGCTTGGCATCCTCGAGGCGCGCCGCCACCTTTTCTTGCGTTCCGCGCAGCTCCAGCAGCTGCTGCTTCAGTTGCTCATTCCTCGTCGTCTTTTCACGAACCTGGGCCTCCATGGTCATTCGATTATGTCTCATCTGCTCAAGCCTGTCCTCGTACTCCTTATTTTCCGCATACAAATCCTCAATCTTGGACTTGATGGATTCTGATTTGTTGTAGTGTTGGTCTATCACCGTGGTTTGCGACTCGCGGAATCGAACGAAGTTGATGAGGTAGCTAAAGATTTTTACGAGCCTCTCGTATGTTGGCTTGTACAGATCATTGAAGGAGAAGTCTGAAATACCACATTCGAAGAGGAGACGTCTCAGCGACACATATATTCCCATCAAGTTCCGCGTCTCGGCGGGCACCACATCAGAAAACTCTCCACAGACATCTTCGGCGGCGGCACGCATGGCCGGCTCGATAGTCTCTCGCGTCGCATTAAGAAGCAGCTCGGCAAACCATTCGAAGATTCTCTGGACAAGCGCAGGATGTGGTTTCTGCAGGTCCGCCACGGTGAAGTGTATGCCGATGTCTGTGATGCACCCGACAATCTCGCGATCGGGGAGGCGCATGAAGGCATCGGCATCGTCTTCCTTTTTGCGAGACCTCCCGTTTTGTTGGTGTGTCGGTATGATGCTCATCCTCGGGTTATATGCCATCGTGATTCGCTGCTCGGATCGATACGAGTCGCAATTGCCGTCTGTCGCTGAGAGGGCCGAACTTTGTTTCGTGGCTTGGGTTGGAGTCGTGGCGCGTCAACGGAACAGGGCGTGTGCGTTGCCGTGGAAACAGTGTAGCTACGCGACCACGTGACGAGTCTGGCCTCATTCAGTTTCAGAAATGCCGCTGAGTTGTGATGCATTTACGACATCAGCCTTTTGAAAGTACATTTACGTGTGTTTTCTCTACATGTAAGTGTGATCATCTATAGAGACTATGAAGAGAACAAAGTCGTGCAAATGGTACGCAAGCAGTGTGACCAGCAACTGAATCCACAGCCTTTTCCCCCGCTGGCCCCCTTCAGCTCACCCAGTTTATTCATCCCATTGCCAATCCAAATGTTCATATCACCTACCACGATGTTCTCATCCCGCCTCCTCACTCCATGCCGAGCCGTCTCCGCGCGCGCCTTTCACTCCTCGCCCCCCAGACGAATCGTTCACCGCGTCAAATCGTACAGTGTCCCTTTTCCCCCTATCTCCCGCCCCGCCTAACGCCCACCAGCGCCGATGCATTCAAATCCGCCATCTCCCAACACGAGCGAGTGCTCGTCGACTGCTTCGCCTCATGGTGCGGACCATGTAAAGCCATTGCGCCCATTCTCGAGGAGTAAGCCTCGCATCACATCAGCAAGACACGGCCGCTCACCCCCGCAGGTATTCGGAGGACGCAGCCCTCAAGAACAAGATTCGCTTCGTCAAGTTCGACACAGACGAGTTGCCCCAGGTGGCGCAGGAGTTGGGTGTGCGCGCCATGCCCACGTTTTTCTTGTTCAGGGACGGCGCCAAGGTCGATGAGCTGGTGGGCGCAGATCCATCTGCTTTGTTAAGAGCTCTGAAGAAGATTGCGGCGTAGAGCAAACAAAGCCGGGGCTTATGACTATTTTCTTTCCCCCCGCCCCCTTTTTGCTGCTTGGCCACGCGGCTGCGATGCTATTTGTGAATATACATGAGTCACCCGGGAATAACACTCAGGAGGCGGGAGCTCCGTTCTATCGGAAGTAGAAGCACGATAGCGAGAGGCTTCAACTCCAGTGCGCAATCCGGAGTGAATCAGCTCAGCGAACGTGTGAATTGCTTGCACTTGCGGCGGCCCTAGTCATTTCCGTCACGACAAGATTCGCGGACATGCCACCTGCAGCATGGGTATCCGAGGTATTGGTTCCTCATTTTATCTTGAGCCATCAAGGCTCATTGTCTGATTACACCCAGAAAGCGCCGATGTCCCAACATCCAATAATGCCCAGTCGCCGCATTTGCCTACGACGTCTGCAGCGTCCGGCAATAAACACGATATAAAGGAAGAAGAGATATTCAGAAATCACAAAGGATATCAAAATAAAGCAAAGACTGTCGCAAAAACTCGCTTTCCAGCCATCGGCATGCAATGCGCCGCGTACGCTAGACAAGAAGTCAACAAAGGAGCAAGTAGAACGCAGGCCAGCCGGCATGTTCCCTTCGCTACTATCCCGTTCGGATCCTCCGATTCGTAGCTTGCATGGTATGTGATGTCGCCAACGAGACGAAACTTTTGCCCCGATTCTCAGCTTTGCCATCGAACCGGCTCGTCAAACCACTTTTCGCGACGAAACAACGTCCGTAAGATAGACCCGATGCGGCAGACATTGTTCATCAACGGTGGCATCCCGTCTTTTCATGGCATTGAGATGTAGGCAATCAATTCAAGTGCAATGATGCGCATGCAGCGGAGCGCCGCTTGTAAGTCGATCGTCCATCGCGGTGGATGGATGGAAAGAATCAATGAGGGCAGATGCAATAGATACGGTTTGACTTGCCTCAAGATCGCGGATTCGGAGTTTCAACGCCCAGAAGCTGGCCACCTCGGCCACATTTCGTATTTCGATTTTAGGATTTTCTTTTTTTTTTTTGCCGTCCCGCTCTTTCAATGTTTTTTTGTTTTAACCGCTTTTTTTTCTCGCTTTTTGAATGTTTGAGTAGGCCAAGATTAGACAGGCCGCCCGTCAACGTTTCTCAGAAGCGCGTTTGCGAAATTTTTCAAGTTTTTTCTCGTCATTTAGTCTCTTATTTTCTTTTCTTTTTTTTTTTCGAAGCAGCAGGACGGATCGTTACTTTTTCTGATCAGACCATGGCTACTCATGGAGCGAAAAGTGCGTTGCAGTCCTCACAAATGAGATTGGTGGAAGAGCAAGATCGACTTTGGGCCCAGATGGAGCAGCCAAGGTTTGACAAACGCAGGAACAAAGGAAAGTTGTCGTCATGTGGTGTGTAGGCTGAGGTGGAAAAAGATCTGGCGTCTCGTTCTCGAATCGCTCTCATTCGGCGTGCGTGTCTCTTTGTGGCGGGTTTTCAAGTGATGCTCTTGCCCATTCCTGAGCTGACAGGCGTGATCATCTCCGCATCTTCTTCGTCTCCCGAATCGACATTCAACATCCCCTGGCGGCTGCGCATCATTTCCCTGTCATGACTGTGTGCTTGTACAACCTCAGCCTTGGCTCCCACGCGCCCCCATTTGACATTGTCGTCACTGCTCGACTCCTCCCCATCGCTGCTCGGTCGACCTTCGCCCGATGGGCGCCCTGCACCGCCAATCCCGCTATTTTTAATGGGCGCCAACCGTGAGAGGTATTCATCCTCGGTGATGGCCAGATCGTCGTGAGTGGAGACCGATGGGGCATTGGACGGTTGGGCATTCTCGAAACGGTTTGCTTTGGTCAAACTTTCATGTTTTGCCGAGGTACTCAGGCTACCGACGCGCCCAGATAACCACGAAGCTTCGGAATCAATTGAGGCGAGTGACATGGACAAAGGCGGCTCCGTCGATTGCGCTCCCTTGCTTCTTTCGATGGAAGGCGGGGTACCATGCCGAGATAGGGGCATGCCTTGCGATGTCGCATGCGGGCACTGTCCACCTGGCACAGGCAGCGGTGGCTCCGCTTCGGGCGATTGCACTCTCGAGTCTGGCGGTGAAAGAGGTAGTTCGGGTAGATCTTCTCGGAATCTTGACTTGGTTCGTTTTGGAACTGACGACGAGGATCTGTTGGCGGCATTGGCGACTGTATTGGATGGATCCTCGCCCTGTAGTCTGGCTAACGCCTCCGCCTGAGCCAAGACCTTGGGGTTTGCACTAGGCTGCATTTCCTCTCTTGATGTGTTCGAAAAAGACGATGGGCCGGAATTTCTCTTATTTTTGCTTCCCCATTTCAGCCATGAAATAATAGACATGCGGCTAGCTGTCTTGTTACTCCCTTGTGAGTTTTTCCGTCCAGACTCCTCTTCGGGCAGGCGGTCTCCGTCGGACCCCAATGTGGACTTGGATCGTGTTTTTTTGGACTGTAAAGCACCTGGCAATCTTGATACTTCGGGTAGCGCTGAGATGGGCTCGTCGGGCTCTGAATCCTCGGCGTTCGCCAGCCCAATGACATCTTTTGACAGAATTCCCTCATGATCTCTGTGAGGACTCGTCGACGGATGGAAGGCCTCTAGGGGGTCCATATGCGATGCGCCCTCGGATCCGATGGCCAACAGTGGGCCCGAGAGAGTTTCTCTTCTCCTGGACGAAGTAATAACGGTCGATGCAGGCTCGATGCCCAAGCCTACGAGTTCCCTCCCAAGGATGCCTCGGTCCAGGTTTTCTGGTGGCGGCGTACCGGACTTCCTGGCTTGTGCCTTCTCTTTCCGATGGCGTTCAGCTCTCCTCGCTACTCTTTTTTCTGTTCGCTCCTTTTCCAGCATTTTCTTGCGCTCTCTCCTGCGGTTGTCTCTTTCCATTAGCTCCCGCAAATCCTTCGCGTCGAGCTCATCGGCGAGCTCATCTATGCGCTTACGCGACTCCGACGGATCCTCTAGAATGGGCTCGACATCCCCCAGGGGTCGTTTGGTAGCTTCGGGAGCTGTTGGTGCCGTTGTGCGAGACGTCGTCCCTCTGGTGCTCGGGGCATATCTTAATGTTGGACGCGGTGAAAGCGAGTCTAATACCGAGATTTTGTACGCAACAATGAACTCAGAATCTTCCGACATCGTTGATCGAACGGATGCGGGATATGCTAAGGAGACCTGCGAAGTCGGTCCCTGTAAATGGCCAAACCCTGCCGTTTTGGCTCTCTTGGTGCTTTGCTTGGAGCTGGAGCGAGCTTGTGGCTCTGTGGCAGATCTCGGAGGCATATACGCGCTCATAGCCTTGATTTCTGCCTCCCTATCGTGATCGTCTCTTCTCCGTTTGCTGCTCTTCCTTCTGGCTAGGTGTAACGTCGGTGTTCGTTCCCAGTCCGCGGAGGTTGTAGCTTCACCATGTCCGTCGAATCCACCACGGCTGGCCCCTTGGGCGCGCCGACCATCCCGGTCTATCCGAATGGAATCATGGCGCCCGGGGGAAAAGCTGTAGGTACGCGGCCTTCGTTGCAGTTTCGTAGCCTCTTTCCTGGCTTTTTTCGACTTGACTCTGGTCACGCCGGTATCCGTTTGGGTGCGGTGTGGCGGAGCTTCGCTGTCTGATAGCGTGACACCACTTCTTGAGCGTTTGCGGGCGCTCTTTCGTCTGAATGGCCAGAGGGCCATGGTTCCTTGGTTTGTCAATATGAGATATGTCTGCGCAGTGCGCGGGCTAGTTGATCTTGGCTAAGCCAGATGCACAATGGTTTCCAGGATGGCTGGCTAAATCGAAAATGAGCATGGTGGTGACGGCTACAACAAATTTGACAAGTCGAGAGTCATTAAGACGTGTACTATCAGAGCCGATTAAAAGAATGAAGGTGGCTGACTCATGAGGATTGCGAACGCGCAGCGAAGTCGACCGGGGTATCAACGAGCAAGAGCGCCGCACATGAGTCGGGAAAAAAAGGTGATGAAAATTGATATAAAAATTTGAGAGCAATGGCCGACAGTCTGCCACAACAATAGGCGTGTCGTGTGGAGAGTCTGCGACAGGTGAAGCGTAAATGCGCAAAGTCAGATATGGGAGAAATCGATAGTATCGTGTCAGAATCCAGCGTTTTGTCGCGCGCGTACACAAGTCGACGGGAGCGTAGGAAGTGCGTAGCTCGATTCTGCCGATTCTAGTGTTTCTAGGGTTCCAGGAAGACGATGTGGTAAGAGATGTCGTACGGAGTAGTGTTGGACTATTGGGAGAAAATGGACGAAGAGCTTCGTTTGGTGGGACGCAAGGAAATGAAGACGTCTGACTGAGCCCTTTTCGGGGAGAGGAAGGGGGGGGAGGACGAGACAAGGGTGCCAAAGCCAGGGAACGAAGACGGGGGGAACTGGCAGATGGGGAAAGCTGTGGAGGGCCAGGTGGGAGCGGAATGCTATTAAATTGACGGCCATCCCGCCACCAGGCTTCCATTGAAGGGCACCCAACCTGACGGATCCAACTAACCCCTGCCAGAACATGGCACCCTCTTCTGCCTTGCCCTTCTCTTCGTTTGTCTCCTGTCGTCTGCGTTTGGTACCCATGACCTTGGCATGCTTCACCCTGACATGAGATTGACGGCGGTGAATGGCGGCACATGATCTTGATGTGGAAGCCTCGTTGAAACTTGCCACTAGCACTAGCAGTGAATCCGTCACCCCCTCTTCCCAGACCCCGTGGTGCATTTGCCCGGCCAAAGCCTTGTTAATTTTGCAGTTCGAATTATTATTCTCCGTGGTTCCGCTAGTTCTTACCTTTATTACAGCTGGAAACATACATATGAATACCATCTACCCGGCACTGAACCTCCAAAAAATTGAAGTGTAATTTGAGCGCTGTTTCGTTCGTGTGTCAAGTACTCACCTCCCCTGAGCAGGTACTTTAGATAGGCCTCCGTACTACATGGTATCTCGCACAAACCCAAAGCCAATTGAAGTTCTGTCGGCGCAATCCGCAATTGGATTTTGCGCATCATTGCCGCCGGGTGGATTGTCAGCCACCCGCCAGTCAATGGGACGAAGGATTCTCATGGCGCATTGTTTGTTAGGCAACCGACTTGGCTTCGCGGGCCTTCGTTGGGGACCCAGCATAACATCCAGAAAGCTATCGTTGGATGTCATTGTTGGCCCATCTATCTACCTTTGTACTTGACACGAGGTAGGTCTTCACTCTCCCCATCGCAAACGCCAGTTGCCCATAGTGCGGAGTTGTTCCGTTCTGAAAGAGTGCTTTTGTTGTGTTAGCCGCTGACGGCTTCGCTCAGCCATACCATAACTGGCTGACGCCAAATCCCGGGGGGGGGGGGGCGGGGGGGGGGGGGGGGGGGGGGGGGGGGGGGGGGGGGGGGGG